>QZGG01002982.1:0-29172 GCA_006409495.1 Sedum album
GCAACTAGACCACACATTGTTCGAGTACTTGACATTTGCACTTTCTTGAACATTTTAAATTGATTATCTATCATATTTTTCTTTGTTTGTTATATAATGATAAATCTTTGTTAGCATGGCAAGAATGATACATGTGCAGCGCATTGGAAAGTCAAGATACGAAGAATAATGTCAAGAACGAAATACTCGATAACCAGCTAAGTATCTCTACACCTTAATCTTAATTTATTGCTTAGGGACTAAGCAAATTTTTAAGTGTGGGGTGGGGAGTAGTATGCATACAAATTTTCATGATATATACATTGCATACTTTTTAAAAAAATTTGCATACATCCTACTATTTAAATGAAAACACGTTGAAAAATGTCAATTAAACATGCTAAATAAGATCGAACACTTAGATTAAAAATGTTTGCTGAGAAACTCATGAATTGAAATTTTTGAATTGAACGATTTTCATGATAGAAAATTTATTTCTTGTGACTTAGCTTAAGAGCTTGCCTAGTTTGATTTTTCTTAGAAATTTTTGACATGACACCTTGAGAAAAGCAAAGTTTTATCCAATTTCATAGAGGAAAATTTTTTGAACGAAACCTGGATAATATTTCATAAAGCTATTGTATTGCCTTTAGGTGACTTAAGCATATCTCGTAATATATGGTGCATTTGTTGTAACACTCGAGTTAATATTTTGGCATCTAGTCAAGTCTTAAGTGTGGGGTTATCCAATAAAGTCGAGCATTTGCCGAGGGTTAGGAAAGAAAATAAAATTTATTTCCCCCTTGAAAGTATCTGCTTTGACAAAACAAGAAAACAATTGCCGAGGGTTAGGAAGGTAAGTTCCCCCTTGAAAGTATTTGTTTTGCAAAAAAAGAAATAGAAAAAAATATATAAAAAAAAAAATTAATTCGTTTCCCCACTTAAGTCCTTGCTGTTGCCTAAATAATTTTGCGACTCGAGTGAAGCTGTCGAGTGAAAACCATGGAGAATTGCTTAGGGACGATCCTTGTACTTATGTACGTAGGCATGACATGCTTTTGAGAGAAAAATTCATGAAATATGTGGTAATTATCCGGAATTCCTCTACTCTTATGGATTACGACGTGTAGTCTAATTCTTGGGCAAGAATTCTTGACCTTGACCTTATGGACTAGCCCTTGCTAGCATAGGTGATTGGTTCGGTGAAACTCCTCTTAAAATTGTGTTTTACTTTGTGATTTTCGGTGTAAGTTGGGAATGGAGAGAAAGGACAAATCAAGGTTAGTTTCTTATTGCTCGAGTTACTTTGAAATTTACGATTATCGTGATTTGAAGTGATTTTCAATGATTTCTCATGCCATGAATGATCAGCTATACTTTGAAGTGTTTATGATTAAAGAATAATGCAAAAGAATGTTTGTTGAATTGACTAACTATGAAAATGAATATGATAAATGGATGATGTGCAGGATTTGTGAGTATTCCGTTATCTGAAAACTCTCACGAGACTAAAACTCGTCCGCTAGGGCAGCCTAGAGGTTTAAAGGCTTAATGCATATGCTAAATGCATTCGTGATTTTCTACGACAGTGAACTAGGATTAGAAACTTTAGAAATCTCAGAAGTAAGGAATAAGCTTAATACTTGTTCGGGACGAACAAGGATTAAGTGTGGGGTATTTTGATGAGTGTTAGAAATGTCTATTTTAAGCCCCTACTTTCATGCTTATTTCCTATGATTTTAATGTAAAATATATTACTTTTGATACTTTGATTGATGTTTCAGGTCAAAAGCACGGTTTACACTTTACGAAGGAGCATAAATGGAAATATGAGGAAAAGCACGTGAATTCGGCCTAAATCAGACGTAATTGGAAGCATTTCTGCAATTCTTAGACCGAGTGCACTAAAGAACCTTACTCGAGCAAAAACAGCCGAAGACTCAAGTTACTCGACCGAGTAAATATGGTGCTCGAGCAAGTTATCACGTGACAAAGACCCTTCGTATGGATTATTCTCCATTAACTCAAGTAAATTAATACAAGAAGATAAATGAAGACCTTTCATTCTACCCGGCCATTTAAGATGAGAAGATAAGGAAGAACTCTACATTTACTCGGCCATTTATGATTGGAGTTAAAGCAAGACCTTTGAAGTCACTCGAGCCCTAATGAACTACACTATATAAGCATCACAAGACCTTCAAAGCAAAGTTGGCTGCTGCTGCCCGAGCTACCTACGGGGGCTGAAATAATAAAGTGATTGATCCAGTCGAGTAAACCAAGTGAAGAAGAAGGAGCCGAGAGAGCTCAAGATACCGTGAGAATTATTGAAGTTTTGTACTCGAGATACCGAGAAGAATAGCAGCAGCTTTGGAGCTCGACCGTGGATCATCAATCACTGAGAATTTCTAACTTTACTCTTGTTTTTATTTACAATCGTTTTACTTTTAATTGTTTGAATCATGTTTGCATTATCACTCGAGATGAGTGAGTAGTTCTCTTTATGATGAGGATTTGATGAATCTCTTATGCTTATGAATAACTAGAACATGATTATTTAATTTATATGAATCAATTCTTGTATGACTTTTATGTGTGTTGAATCATACCCGAGCTTAATCTTCATAAAATAGGTGTCCTGACAAAACATCTAGAAGTGTAGGTCGGAGTAGTATATCTAGGGAGGGGACCGAGAGGTGAACTTAGATTATTTAGGATTCAATACAACCATTAGATCAAGTATATTAGCAAAGCGAGAGCAGCGAGTATATTTGGTGCATGAATGTAATAATAAGCGTATTTAGACAAGACTAGTGAAATTCCAACATTCGAGAGTGAGGAAACTCTAGTTGAGTAGATGTTTAGGTGTGATTCCAACATTCGAGAGTGAGGATTCGTATGCTAATGCTACTCAGTCTAAATTCTATAATATAAATCCAACATTCGAGAGTGAGGGTTTATATTATCATATAACTATGCATTCTAGATTAAATTGTCATCAAGAAGGAAATTCATAACTATAATATAAATGCAACATTCGAGAGTGAGTATTTATATATCTTGTTCGAGTGAAACCATAAGTATTAGTAGAGGATTCTCATCCTTGTCATAGTTTTTAATATTTGATAGCAACCCTTTTCTTGAAACATTGCCTCTTTAATATTGCCTTTTTAATAACTGCTTTTGAACACTGCCTTCTGAATAAACAAGACGCTTAAGAACTAAAGTTAAAGCTAGTAATTGAAACTAAAGAATTAAAAAGCTAGTAATCGAGTTTGAAATATAACTTGATTCCACTGTTCCCTTGGGTTCGACACTAGGTCACCCCTAGTTCTATAAATTCTTTTGAGTTGCGTGTAGGAATATTTATTCACATATATTACGCACGTCACTTAACTCTTGTAATCTGTTATGTAATTTGTGTAAATGCATATATTTGGGAAGTAACAAGTAATATGCACATACACAAATAATATTATAAAACAGCACATGCACATACACAAATATCATATGCAAATATACCAAATAATATGCACATACACAAATAACATGCATATATACAAATAATATGCACATACACATATTGAATGCACGCGCACAACTTGCATATGCAAAAAATATGTGCATCATGTGCAATATATGCAGATACACCCATAAGTAGTATGCATTTGCACAGTAATATCACCTTGATATGCATATACCAAGAACATAAAAGTAATATGCATAAATACCCTGAGTATAACTAAACTTGAATATTAACAACTTTCAGAAATATGACCGAAAACTAACTAAACCTTTTAAAGCAAACTATCAGTAAAAACTTTGACCTGCAAACCATATCCAACTACTGAATCCGTCAACACTTTCCATTAAAAAACCACGATAACATGAGAAATATCAAAACATGATGGATCAAAACAGTTGCTTTCAATAAACTGGTTTACAACTACAACAATCAAAATGAGCATACACTCCATGATGGCAAACAAGAGCACAATACAGTCTGATAATTACACAAAAACAGAGGGAAGCTGCTCTTCATCCATAAAAAGGTAAATAGCCCTCTTTCAAAATTAACAAATTCAAATTTCAATATTCTCATCAGCTACGCCATCAAGAAACCATCTACTGGGGGAAGAAAATTTTATTTCATTGGACACGTCCGCTTGTCATGAGTTCCTTATTTCTTACATATTCCACAAATTCTTTGAGGGCTCATAGATCTCACAATAGCACTCTCTCGCTCACTGATTATTCTTTTCCAGAACCTTTCGTATGAACTAACATTGGTGATTTAATAATCAACTTTTGAGGAACAATAGCTCCAATCAATATGCTAATAGCTAACCTTTTATCAGTTTTGCTTGTGCCATCACGTTCACTTTCCAATTGAATGCGCATTTCTTTTAAACGGGAAGGCAGAAGCTCTATCTTATTGGCGTCATCTACAATAAGCTAAAGACACGATTGAAATTCAATCCAAATGACGGTACTGGGATCCACCTTTTGCGAGCAATTGTGGCATTTCTGAAAAATATCGTCAACTCCACGAGAAAGCCGAATTGCATTGCTAGTCTATGGATGCAATATTCATTTTCGCGGGATCTTTTGAATACAACCACATCTCAGTGCATAAAACACATGCCGACATTGATAACCAACCCTCTTCTATTGTGCATGAACAAGACAAATCATTATTAATCGGATCATGGGTAACCTGCAAAAATACACTAATTAATACATAATTGCAATTCAAACATTTAAAAAAACCAACAGAGTAACCCTGCAATTGTGTCGAGTAAATTTGGAATCCTGAAGATCATAAACCTTCACTTGGCCAACTTCACTTAAATTGAAAACTGACATGTCAAAACATGACGCTACAATTTTCTTCTGAACATTAGCAAAAATATGGATTGTGCATATATCACGAGCATCAATTTCTATGGCGAGCAGAGTAACGATTTTCATTTTCTTTAAAAATGAATCATGCTCAGTAATAGCCTGAGTATGCCTCTGATTCTCAAGGGCAAATTCAAAACCACACATAAATACCAACAAATTCATTCGAATACTAAATCTCCCGAAATATGAATTCTGGTTTTAGACCGCGACGTCATAATAAATGAGCAGCCTAATGGAATATCTCAAAATTATGCAGGGATCCAATACCGGGGAAGCTTGAACTTATTAGACAAGCAAACATTCCAAACAAAATCATATTTTTCAATTAGATAATTCCAACCTGACTCAAATTCATCAATCTCCAATTCATTAGAGTAAAACCAACCTAGCAAATACTATTTCAGTACAAAGATAACAGAAGCTTTAATACTGAAAAATTGTTACCCTAGCTGTCATCTTCTTCATTATGTGCCACATACAAAAGCGATGATGTGATTCAGACATTACTAATGGAATAACTTTCCTTAATGCAGCATCCTGCATCTTGCATCCTGATCAGATAATACCATAGTACGTTGACGATCCATGCACTTCAAAAAAGGATTGCAAAATCCATGTATAACTATTAGCATGTTCACTAGATACAAGCGCAGCAACAAACGTGACGCTTTTCTTGTGGTTATCTTAACTGGTAAATGGAACAAATATCATTTTGTACCTACAAGTTAATAAATTAAGCAAAAATTAAGTAAGTACAAAATCATATGAAAGCTACTGCAAATAAGGATATAACTTAGTCAATAAACAACAATTAATTGGAAAACTCAACTTGTTCAGGGAGTAAGTTGCATTACACGACATAACATCAACGAATGTTACGTAATTTTGAATAGAAATAGGATCACCCTAAACAATCTAGTTAATGCCCCATCTTCAACAAAATACTCATAAAAGAATGCCGGACAATCTTCTTTTTAGTTTTGAAACTTTTCAATAACCATATGAGCAATAATAGCACGCTGAACATTCTTAAAATCACAAGAGGTGGCCTAATATTTGAATACCCACCAACAAGCCCTTTATAAACTTTATTAGCAACAGCCGGCCAAATATTTATTTTACTTAAATTTCTGATGAACGAAATTGAGTTGCCTCCTGCTCTTTAAAACTGAGATCCACAGTCAGTTGTCATTGGATTATTATGACCTTCAACAAACTGAGCAATTATATAACCATTTATCTCATTTCTTTTCAAGGTTATCCGGGCATTACATCCAGACATGATGGAAGGAACTGAACGTGTACCATCCGAATAACCAGTTAAACTATATATGGGACGAGACATGGAGTTTTTACCTTGATTGTTACATAGGATATACTTGCAAATAACAGTACCATCAGAACACCATTTATCTGAACCACGCCTTACATCAAATAAACATAATTTAGTTAAAACTCTGATAAAAGGAAAAAGCAGCTTCGATTGTAAGGAAAACCATACCAACTTGAGCTTTATTTTCAACATCGCTGATAAGGCACTTTTGTATGTTGTTTTGGGTCCTTTACACTACTTGTGTTTCTAACATTTTAAGTATAAGATTACGCTTTTGGTGTAGTTTTGTATTTTAGGTTGATCAGAGAAGTTAGAACAAAAGTGCAATAAGAAGGCGGAATCTGAAGCGGAAAACAATAAGGTGACAAGAAACCGGAAGAGCTGAGGAGCGCACGAGATGAGTCACGCAGAGCAAAACGATGACATCAGCAGTCAGCGACAAATCCGGAGTGATGACGTCATCATGCGCAAGAATATTTCGTAAGCTGGTTTTTAAAGATAAAGATGATTTCCATATATTTTCTTGCCTTTTTTATTGCGGAAACCCTAGAAGGCAAGACTATAAATACAATGCAAGAAGGAAATCACAAGAGAGCTGATTTGGAAGGAAAAAGGACGGACAAGCTGCCGGCGCAAGTCAGAGCAACGCGCAAGATCAATCACGCGCCAGCAGGCTACTTGTTTTTAATTACTTGTTGTTTTTCATATAAACATTGAGATGTCTATGTTCAGCAGGTCTAGCTAACTTTTTGAATTCAGTTTAGACTTTGAAATTATGAATGATATTTTTTGAGGTTTACCCTAAATGCGTGATATGTTTAGTATTATTACTCCGAGCATAATTGCATGATAATGTGGTTAGATTATTAGACGAAGCCTTTACCCGCGGACCTAATTTTAGAATCCGTTATCTATCATTAAACTAATCAAAGGTACGTTACAGTGAATGGTTAGGAGTAGCACTAGGATAGTTAATCACTACTTTTACCGGATCCGTGGTTAATTAGACTAGGTCGGGTAGTAGTATTGACGAGCACGTCGTTGAGTGCTGCAAATTTGTCCCAACTCTCCTACTAGTATAGTATTGGTAAGCTGGGGTCGAATCCACAGGGAACGGTGAGAAATCTCCTTTGATCTACAACTAAGATTGGAGTTAACAAGTAAAAGACAGAAAACAGGAGCGTGAGTCTACTACTGGCGCACTGAATTAACTACGAGTGTGAAATATAAATATGAGATGAGCTCAGCTTAGACTTATCACTATGAACTTCTATGTTTATCACAGGTTTCTCTAAGGATCTATGACAGATTGTTCACGCAAGCCAAGGTCCGGTAAAGGCTTAATAACTTACACATATATTCCGGTAAATGTCAATATGATATTACTACCCAACTAGTCTAATTAATCACGAATTCGGTAAAGGTAGTGATTAACTATTCTAGTGCTACTCCTATCATTCACTGTAACGTACCTCTGATAGTTTAACGATAGATAATAGAGTCAATAATTAGGTTTGCGGGTAAAGGCTTCGCCTAACTGTCTAAACTAGTTATCATGCAAGTATGCTCGGAGTAATAATACTAAACAGGTCATGCATTAAGAATAAAACCTCATAACATATAATTCATAGGTCAACGTCTAAACTGAATTCAACAAGTTAGCTAGACATGCTGAACATATTCATCTCAAAATTCATATGAAAACAACAAGTAGAAATTCTATAGCCTGGTGCGCGCGTCGTCAGTGCGCGTAACAGTCTTGCGCCTGCAGAATTCCGATCCTTCTTCAATTCACCAGAATCTGCGCCTCTCTCTCTCCCTCTTCTCGTCTCGCCTCTAGGGCGGATGATGGCTACATTTCTCTTAGCTTTGTATTTATATGCTTCATCTAGGGTTTCTAAATTCAAACTAGGAAAGAGATAATCTTTGATTTCTAAAATAGATAATCTTAGATTTCTATAATAGATAAACTTTGATTTCTATAATAGATAATCTTAGATTTCTATAATAGATAATCTTTGATTTCTATAATAGATAATCTTAGATTTCTATCTTTATCCCTAAAATCTCGCATAAAATATATTCTGCGCGTTGCTGACATCATCTTTCCGCATGCTGACGTCATAATCTACGACGCGCAACCTGGCTTGCGCGCGACTTGTTACTCGCGCGCTCTATAGTTTTCCGGTCTTGTTATTTTGTTGTTCTTTGCTCCGAGATTCGGCCTTCTTGTTGCACTTTTGTTCTAACTGTTCTGATAAACCTGAGATATAAAAATACACCAAAGCGTAATCTTATACTAAAATATGTTAGAATATCAGCAGTGTAAAGGACTTAAAGTAGCATACATAAGTGCTCTATAAAGTATCATATAGACCTTTACCGAAATATATGTGTAAGTTATTAAGCCTTTACCGGACCTTAGCTTAAGTGAACAATCTATCATAGATCTTTAGAAACCCTTGATAAACATAGAGTTCGCAGTGAGAAAGTCTAAGCTGAGCTCATCTCTTGTTTTTGTCTAACACTCGTATTTTGAATATTGTTGCGCGAGCAGTTCTCACGCACTTTCCCTTTTCAGTTCACTTCTCACCGTTCTCTGTGGATTCGACCCCTGCTTACCTTGACTATACTAAGGAGGAGACTAGGGATAAATTTGCAGCACTCAACGACGTGCCGTCAATCGCATTGAGGAATCCAGTTATGCAAAGTAGGAGGAGATTTTTAAGGATAAGCCAAAACTTCTTCATCGATATCTAACCAAACAGATGAATCTTCTAGATAAGAACTTCCACATTCAACACCAACAGCTCACGAGATGACATGGCTTTATAACACGAACAAAAGGAACCTACAATAAAAATCAAAAGAGAACAAATCATTTGAAATTGTATCTAATGAGTTTGAAATATGACCTAATCAGAGTGTGTACAATACCAGATGAGCATCAAATGAAAACTCATACAAAAGACTAGTTTCACTTTTAGTTCAAATTTACGGCCACTTGAACAAACTAAGAAAATAAGGATGAGAGTAATATTTACTAACCAAGATGCATTGAACACATAAAAATCAAATGAAATCTACCAAACCTGTTAAAAGTTTAACAATTACAAATTCAACACGAGTTTAACACTTCGAATAGGTAAATTTAGTTTCAATTAGACTTACATTGATGTGCAAGGGGAAACGAAAACTCTTTCACAATGAAATTATAAACAAACTGAATGTAAAAACAACAACAACACACTGATTTATAATGCATTAAGATTCAACAAACAAATTAAATTATACACTACCAACTGAACTGTGGTAAAACATTCAAATTTTATCGAGATAAATGGAATCTGCAAAGTGCAAACACCGAATTAGAATGAAGGAAAACAGATAGAAGTCTCACACAAGAAATTAGCAACAAAAACAAATTAAAGGCAGACTGTGAAATCACGAGTAATGCAAACAAAAGAGGAGAATACTGGAAAAAAAATTAAAGCGTAAAAATAAAACAGAGACTCACCAATTCGGACTCTGAAACGAAGATCCAAATTGAATCAATATTCTAAAATTAATCGTCATCGCCGAACGGATGAAAAGGGCAAACCAACGTCGATGACGGCTAGAGAGGATTGACAGAAGGAGTACAACATGTTGAATGACAAAACTACCCCTGATGGAAACAAAAGTTACGACACAATTAAATCCAAGTGGATGGCACAAATTGAACACATGCTACGGATCAAATGGTCGGCCAGGGGATCTCAGGTTCGTAAAGATACCCCTGGTTTGCAAATGATCGCACCTCTAGACTATAATACATGTAGGGCATGACTTCTTTAAAATTGTAATTAGAGACTACAATACTATGATAGCTCATTTTGATTTTCAAAAAAATTAGAGGATATGAAATGCATGAATTATTATAGATATAAATATAAATTATTAGGATATGAAGGGTCGCGAGTAATTCTACACTAATCACCTTTAGGGAAGTCAAATAGGTTGGGCCAGACCGACACTAGCCCTAAAATATAAGGTATGAGCCCGCTCATAAATCTAAAAATTCAAGAATATCGAAAAAATCGGGCTGGATGGACCTCCCTAAATTGAAAAGTCCACAGGCTTTTCAAAACTCTTTAACTTTAGGGTTTAACCAGACTTTACAAGGCTGATGGAGCGTATTTATAAGATCCATCATTGTCTTATTTTATATATTTTTATACGTTTTGTTTGTGAAATATTTCATTTTCGTAACGTTTTGCATTTCAGGCATATTATGACTGCAAAAGAGCTTTTACACGCTAATGGAGCATTTTAGGCGAATTCGGATCACGAAGACGAAGAAAGGAGCTGGATGACATCATGCTGGCGTCAGACATGAACGCTAAAGAGTTTATATCTGCGGACGTTGAAGGATTATTTTAATTCCTTAAGGGTCCGCAGGGAATATTACTTAAGTGTCCGCGGATCTGTCTGGCCCAGCCCAATTCAAGAATTTCAGCAGCATTATAAATAGGGTTTTAACCCTAATTGAGAAAGAGAGCATGGTCGGCCAGTAGCAAAGTTTTCTTCTTCGAACTCAATTTTAGATTAATGTTATGTAGTAGTAGCTAATTTCCCTATAGTTTGGAGAATTGAGTTGCAACATTGTATGAGACTGACTGTTGAATAGCAAGTTTTATTGAATTTTGTTCTTTCCTTTAATTGAATGTATCATTATTTGTTTTTCAACTCAGCCTAGCGGTAAACTTAGGTTTATAGCAATTGCATGATATCTAGTTGAATGTATATAGTAGTAAAGCCTAGCGGTGGAGCTATTGTGTTATTGTTACATCTTCTTGACACTCTAGCGGGTAATAGAAGATAGAACTAGAATCAGATAACAACCCTAGCGGGACTATCTAATTAGAATAATTATAATTTACTAGATTGATGCATGTCCTATTACATGTTGCAATGAGATTTCCTGAACTCTAATTTAGTTTATTAGTACTTTTAGTTGTTAGCTTACAATCCAACCTCAAAAACCCCTCTGATAGGAGTAGGATTAGTTGTAGTATAACTCTTAAACTAGATTACTTTTCTTGGATTCGACCCTGCTTACTACTATACTCTTTTTAGTAGGATTATAAATTTAGATTTGCAATGCACAGCGACGCGCTGTCAAAGGCCTAAATTAAAATTTAATCATTTTTTTATTTAATTAATTTTTTAATTTGAAACACACATTTCGAACCAACATAATTATAATTATTCTTAATAACGATAGTTTTAAATAATATATTAAAGTATTCAATGACCAGTTCATATCTTGAATTTAATTATCATATATTAAAGTTACACAATTATATATTAGCTTTGAATTAGATGCAAAATATTTATATATCATTGTATACTATCATGATGGTAATTAAATAATATAAATATTATATACCTTAAATTTGAAATTAATATCTTTTTTGAGTTGGAAGTATGAGTTGGAAGTATGAGTTGGAAGTACCTGATGGTAATATTTATACTCTACAATTTGTAGCCTTATTGTGCAACACTTTATAAACACATATTATTCACATAAAATAGAATACATTCTAACAGAGGACAATAAATTAGTGTGACTTGAGTGGTTAGTGTTGAATAATACTCCTAGGTTTACTATCTCTGTTTTTGTGCTCGAGTTGAAAGTCCGTGAGCATTATGCTTTAGAAATAGTATTGTGCTCTTGTGGCTGTGCTTTTGATTAGGTTTGCAAGTTTCGAAAGAGCTTGAAAACTGAGCTCAAAGTTGTTGCTTAAGCATGTACAAAACGACAGCGTTTTCGCAAGATGGAAATACATTTAAAAAGCTCGTGTCAAGCAGAACGACAACGTATTAGAGAGCAAACTGTGTTGTTTGCTTCATCTTCTTCTCCCACTGACGCGCGGTTTTAGGGCGTATTCGTGGAACACTAATCCTAATCACGCAAGTCAAACAAAATTTATAACCTAGGTGACCTAGGGTCGAACCAAAAGGAAGAGGTGGTAGTTATCTAGCTAAGAGTTACCTAAATTTACTTAACATGAAAAGTTTAAGGGAATTTTTTTTGATGATTGGTTTTTAAACAAGGAAATTAAAGATGTGATTAAGGATTTTACTTCACCCCTAGGAATTAGGAGAATCAAACATTCAACTTCACATGCACAAATTATATTTAGTTAGTTTTCTTAAGGTTGCGCATCATATTCCAAGTTCAACTCTCGTTCCTTCCTTGGAATGTGATTGATGCGCTAAAAGGTATTGATTCTCAACCCATCGGTCTATTGAACCATGTGGAATTCAAGCATCTCAACCTCAACCTTTCGGTCTATTGGGTGACACTAAGAACTCAACACAAACCTAACCTATCGTCAAGAGTAATTGTCACTCTCGTGCACGATTAACTCTCAAAACAATGAAATTAAATCTAAGAATCAATCGTCATCAAATCCTAGAAGTTTCATTCATTTAGACACACTTAGGCATTTCGTCAAACACTTAGCATGCATCTTAGTGAACATATAACTATAACAATTAAGAAAACAACCAACTTCATTCAAATGCATGGAAAGAATGTTCAAAACTCTATCCTAACCTAGGGGATCCATGTGATCCCCAATCACAAGTGAATCACTCACACATGGTGATGTTCACACACATAACAATAAAAATATAAACAATGAACATAAATGTAAAAGTTGAGAGTTTAGAAATGTTAGTCTAGGTGTTGATGATCTTCAAATCCTAGCTTCCATCTTCAATCTCTTGATCTTTGATCTTGATTTTGGATTTGAATGATTTGCCAAAGATGTTGATTTTTGAATGTGAGATTTGTATTTATAGCCTTGAAAAATCTGGGTTTGACCGTGTTGACCGAGTCAAAGTTGACTTGAGTTGACCTTCAGTTGACTTGACCAAAATTCATTACTTTTTCAACGGTTCACTAGACATTTGCGCTCATTCTTCCAAAGCTATTCCGTGAATCCGAAAGATGTAAATAACCTGAAAATCACACGAAAAGTATCAAAATTCTCACAAACAACTATAGAACTAACAAAAACTAAATGGGAATTGCACATAAATATTAGTACATTTATGTACTCATCAAAATACCCCACACTTAGCTCTTGTTCGTCCCGAACAAGTAAATATAAAAGAAGATATAAGAATGCTCAAAATATATGAAAGTAATAAGACACAAAATTCAAGAACAATCCCTAAAATAAATCAAGTTAAAATTACTCCTAACTCATTTTCGTAGGAATCACGGATGCATTTAGCGTATGCATCAAGCCTTTAAACCCCTAGGTTGCCCTAGTGGACGAGTTGTAGTCTCGTGAGAGTTTTCCGAGAGGGAGTACTCACAAATCCCTTTCACGATCATCCATTAGCGATAAGATTCATAGATTTGTTTGCTAAGCAAGTTGTATATTCAATTAAGCTCAAAAAGATATAGAATTGCGCAATTACATTCATGTCACACAAGTTTTTAAGAATCATGAAATTCTTTGCATAACAAACATTCAAGGATTAGACATCTTTAGTTAGCAATCATCAAAATAATCATTCTACCTCATTTTCAAGCATAAATTATAAAGAGAAACTTAGCACACATAAATTTGTCTAGTCAATCGCCTATGCTTGCTAGGGCAAGTCCATAAGCTCATGACTTTAAACTCATTCTCAAGCATTAGACTAAACGTCGTAATGCATAAGAGAAGAGGAGTTTAGACAATCGAAATGATGAAATTCACATAGAATTCTAACTTGCTCACGCATAGAATGCAAGGATCGTTCTTTAGGTAATTTAAACAAGCAAAACACAAAACTTAACTTGCAAATATGCTCATACATTGATCAAGGCATAAAGTCAAGAATTAAGGGGGATTTTATTTTTCTCTTTTTTTTAAAGACAATTTTTTTTTTATGCAAGTACTTTCGAGGGGGAACTTACCTTCCTAACCCTCGGCACTTGCATAGCTTCCTTGTTTCTTTGAAACATTTTTTTTTCTTGAGAAAACTATTTTTTTAACCCCACACTTAAAACTTGACAATATGTCTATTGATATATAATAAGCATAAAGGCAGCAAAGTCAATTGCTAGCTAATAAAAAACTAAAGTCACCTAAGAGCAAGCAAGAAATCCTATGAGGCTTCATGTTGATTTTTTTTGTATATGTGAGCTAATTTCAACTTTATTCATCATGCAAGGAAGGGGCATACTACAATCAATTGATTCAAGCTAACCTAGATATCTATCACAAAAATGATGCATTGCTAGAAAATTCAATCATCCTAAAGCATTGTGATTAACGAATAAAGAGCACAATTCACTTTCAAAATTATTTCTCAAAATGTAACTTAGACTTAGCAAACATTTTCAAGTTTTTTTTAAATATGTAGGATGAAAGTGAAGTGTGAAGTGTCTTGTTCAATTGTGTTTATGTGATATAAAATGTGAAAGTTAAAGTTTGAATTCATGCTCGTTACCCACCCCACACTTAAAAGGTTGCTTAGTCCCTAAGCAATGAATTAATGCATAAAAGTGAATGGGAAGAGTATGTTTGTTATTCATGAACTTTGTTTTGATAAAGGTTGTAAAACTCATTTAAATAGGTAATGAAAATAAGTGTGAATGAGTTTATAAGGCATTTTAGTATTTTAATCTAAAACAAAGTTTTGGAGTCTCGGTCAAGTTTAGGATTTTTTAGTTATTTTTTATTATTATTTACATTTTTCAATTTTTTTTTGGCCGGTCAAAGTGACTCGGGCACTGCTGAAAAGTGACTCGACCGAGTCAAAATGTGACTCGGGCGAGTCAATTAATTTTTTTTTTTAAGAAAAAATCAGGTCGAGTCAAAAGTGACTCGGGTGACCAAAATGTTGACTCGACCGAGTCACTTGCTCAGAGTCAAAACTCTTGGGCGAGTCAAAAATGACTCGGGTGGCCCAAAAGTGACTCGGGCAGGGACAAAGTGACTCGGGCAAGTGCATTTTTGCACCAAACTTCACCGAAAACCTTTCTTTTGACCTCAAAATGCCTATATCTTGCAAAATTAACTTAACCACCCCACACTTAAGATCTTAACATGTCAAAACACACAATTTATGGGTGAACTAAGTGCATTTAAGCGCAAAAAGACTCACAAACATGAATAACAAACTACATAAGCATAAGATGACATTTTCACATTCATCACACATTCTTGCATTGAATAAGGGAACAAGATACTTACTAGCCTAGTTTAACGTCTTGGCTAAGACGAAGCCGCATCTTCTTTCCAAGAAACACACTTGAGAAGTCCTTTGCTAGGATCCCTTCTCAAATGGTGCAAATAATACTCAAGATATCTTCATACGAGTTGGGTCACCACGCTTTGGAATCGGCATTGATTGTGCGCGTGATGCGTGAAGTTTTGCATTTGTTGGAGGTTTTGAACTATCGCCATTTACAAGCTTTGATTTGCCTCCAATAGGTGATACTCTTTTCTCAAAGACTTTATCCTCTTTAGGAAGTTCCTTAGCCTTCTCAAACTCAACCTTTGCTTTAGAGTTCTTGTGCCTTCTTCTTTTCCTCCTTTTCTTGATGGGAGGTTCAACCACGTGTGTGGGATTCGAACCTTTGTGCGCATCCTCCCAATCCAAATTTATCATAGACACAAAGGATTCCCTAGCTAAATCAACTTCAAAACTTTCAAGCTCACAAGGGGTTAGACCATCACAAGTAGAGTAGTCATTAATCATGTCACATTCCATTGAAGAACTAGGAGTTTTCTTGATGTTTTTAAAATCAAACTTAACCTTCTCATTTCCTAGATTCAACTCAATGGTTCCTTCACCACAATCTATTAATGCTTTAACCGTGTTCAAGAAGGGTCTACCTAGAATGATGGGTATTTCACTTTCAACGTTCATTTCCAACACATAAAAATCTATAGGAACATAAGAATTTCCTATCTTAATGGGAACATCTTCTAGAATGCCTATAGGTGACCTAGAAGAACGATCCGCTAGTCTCAAATTCACATTTGTTGGAGTTAACTCTCCCATACCTAGCTTCTTAAACAAGGAATATGGCATCAAAGAAATGCTAGCTCCTAAATCACATAATGCTTTCTTTATGCAAAAATCACCAATAAATATAGGAATGGAAAATGAACCATGATCATCTAACTTCCTAGGCATGCTCTGTTGGATAATTGCACTACAATTTGCATCTAGGGTCACATGCTCAAGTTCACTAATTTCCCTCCTATGTGACATAATATCCTTAAGGAATTTTGCATAAGTTGGCATTTGAGATAATACCTCGGTGAATGGCAATGTAACATGTAGCTTCTTTAGAATTTCTCCAAACCTCTTGAACTGCGCATCCTCCTTCTTCTTCTTTAATCTTTGAGGAAAAGGGATGGGTGGCATATATGGTGTAGGTTCTTGGAGTTTCTCTATAGTTGGATGTTGCTCTTTTCCACCCTTATCCTTAATGGAGATTTCTTTCTCGACTTCAATAATTGGCTTTGATATTTTTGATTCTCGTCGAGGCTCTTCTAATACCTTTCCACTTTTAAGGGTGATAGCATTAATATTTTCAATGTTGCTCTCATCCACTTCCGTTGGAGGCTTTCCTTGGGTTTTAAAGGTTGAACTAGCTTGTGAAACTTGCTTCTCAAGCATCTTATGGTGTGCTTCCACCTCATCTAGCCTTTTCTCAAACCTTTGAAGCATGAGTTGGTTGTCCTTTTGTATTTGCGCTTGAGTAGAGGCTAATTGTGTCATTAAGGATAGAAGAGAGGCATTCTCTTGACATTGTTGAGCTTTAAGAGGAGTTTCTTCGATTCTTTGATTTTGGCTTTGGAACTCTTGTCTTTGCTCATATTCTTGCGGTTTCCTTTCCGCGTAGAGTGGATTCTCATGAAACTTTATATGGGAGATATTGTTCCTTTGATCATAGAATTTGGTTGGCGAAGGAACATAGACTTTCTCTTCATTCTTACCCATAAAGTTCACCTCTTCATGATGGTCTCTATAAATATCTCTTCGATTTTGTGTGCAAGAGAAGTCATCATGGTTTAAACTACCACAAACTCCACATTCTCTAGGCACATTCCCTTTCTTATTTAAATTCTCAAAAGATAGAGCAAGAGAATGTACCATTTTTGTTAGGGAATGGAAGTCCTCCTTGTTGATCTCATTTGAGCTTTTACTCTTTCTCCTCAATTGATTCCTATCTCCACCCCATTGGTAAGAATTCCTAGCGATCTTCTCAATAATTTTGAACCCTTCGGTGGCGGTCAAGTCCATTATTCCTCCCGCGCTAGCATTGTCCATTTGGTTTCTCGCCTCCTTGTCCATTCCATCATAAAAGGATTGCAATAATTGCCACTTAGTTAAGCCATGATGAGGACATTCACGTTGTAGATTCTTGAATCGCTCATAAGCTTCATGGAAGCTTTCTCCATCATCTTGAGTAAACCGATTGATTTCATCTATAAGTCTCTTAGTTTTTTCGGGAGGAAAGTATTGGATGAGGAAGGCTTGAGCTAGGGATTCCCAAGTGTTGAAGGTATTAGGCTCATGACTCATCAACCAACTCTTAGCTTTTCCTCCCAAAGAGAATGGAAATGCTCTCATAAAAACCAATTCTTTTTGGACGCCGGGCATCTTAAGAGTTTGGCAAATCTCCGTAAATTGAGACAAGTGTGAGTTGGGATTTCCATACCCTTCAAATTGATTTGATGCCACCATGTTCAATAGTCGGATCTAATTCAAATTCTCCATCTCCTTCGGGTAGGCATATAGGTGATCCATAATTTCCAACGGTTGGAATAATGTAATCCCCAACCGGCCTCTCGCCTTGGTCCTTAGGTAAGGGATGATCTCTAGGTCGTACAAGGGTTGGATAGGTACATATTCCATTGTAGGGGAGTTAAGTGTACTAGCAAGTGGAGGTTCTTCCTCTATTAGTTGTGGATTTGTGGGTGAAAAGCCTAGGAAAGTGGTAGGGGGTAGGATGGTTGGTAGTTGATGTAGAGGCTTTGTCTTGCGCTTTTTTGCCTTGAACTCTTGTTGTCATTCAAAACACCTATAAACAATCAAAAGAGAGATAAGTAGGTGTAGAATAATGCAAGAAAAACAAGATAGCACAATGGAAGCGATTACAATCAACTAAAAGAAAAACTAGAACGAATTAAGCAAATGCAAGTAAAACTAAACTAGCTAACTATCCTAAGAACTCTTCCCCGGCAACGGCGCCATTTTGACGCGCGGTTTTAGGGCGTATTCGTGGAACACTAATCCTAATCACGCAAGTCAAACAATATTTATAACCTAGGTGACCTAGGGTCGAACCCAAAGGAAGAGGTGGTAGTTATCTAGCTAAGATTACCTAAATTTACTTAACATAAAAAGGTTTGGGATTTTTGATTGATGATTGGTTTTAAACAAGAAAATTAAAGGTGTGATTAAGGATTCTACTTCACCCCTAGGACTTAGGAGAATCAAACATTCAATTTCACATGCACAAATTATATTTAGTTAGTTCTCTTAAGGTTACGCATCAAATTCCAAGTTCAACTCTCGTTCCTTCCTTGGAATGTGATTGATGCGCTAAAGGTATTGGTTCTCAACGGTCTATTGAACCATGTGGAATTCAAGCATCTCAACCTCAACCTTTCGGTCTATTGGGTGACACTAAGAACTCAACACAAACCTAACCTATCGTCAAGAGTAATTGTCACTCTCGTGCACAATTAACTCTCAAAACAACAATGAAATAGTTACTAAACATCTAAGAATCAATCGTCATCAAATCCTAGAAGTTTCATTCATTTAGACACACTTAGGCATTTCGTCAAACACTTAGCATGCATCTTAGTGAACATATAACTATAACAATTAAGAAAACAACCAACTTCATTCAAATGCATGGAAAGAATGTTCAAAACTCTATCCTAACCTAGGGGATCCATGTGATCCCCAATCACAAGTGAATCACTCACACATGGTGATGTTCACACACATAACAATAAAAATATAAACAATGAACATAAATGTAAAAGTTGAGAGTTTAGAAATGTTAGTCTAGGTGTTGATGATCTTCAAATCCTAGCTTCCATCTTCAATCTCTTGATCTTTGATCTTGATTTTGGATTTGAATGATTTGCCAAAGATGTTGATTTTTGAATGTGAGATTTGTATTTATAGCCTTGAAAAATCTGGGTTTGACCGTGTTGACCGAGTCAAAGTTGACTTGAGTTGACCTTCGGTTGACTTGAGTTGACTTTTGGTTGACTTGACCAAAATTCATTACTTTTTCAACGGTTCACTAGACATTTGCGCTCATTCTTCCAAAGCTATTCCGTGAATCCGAAAGATATTAAATAACCTGAAAATACGAAAAGTATCAAAATTCTCACAAACAACTATAGACTAACAAAAAAACTAAATGGGAATTGCACATAAATATTAGTACATTTATGTACTCATCACCTACCGTAGAAATTAGGGCACACAATTTTTAACAATTTTGAGAGCAAGATTGATTGATTCATGAAGGTTTGAGCATTATGAACGGAGCTATGTTGCTGGTGCTAGTCGGTGTCAATTAATTGACTGTCTGCGGCTAGAGTCTTTGTTATTGAAGGCTTCAGCAGCAATTCTTCCTTAGAAACAGAGAGTTGCTTATTTGTTTAGTTGTTGATTGATTTGTTCTTCGGTGATTTATTTTTTTGTTCATCTTATTGAACCTTCCTACAAAACTGTTACCTTAGGGCTTATATTAGTGGATTATTTGGTTAACCCCCCCAAAGCGACTCTATGGTTTTTCTCCGGTGATTCACCGGATTTCCACGTTAAAAGTGTTGTGTGTTTAGTTCATTAGAAGTCTGCATAATATTGTTTAACTATTCATTAGTTTTTAAAGCTAGAAATCAGTTTTTGTAAATTTGCAGAACTTTTCTCTTTGACAAGCTTCAAGTCACATTATTGCTAGAACTTGTCTATTAAGTTCTATTGTCTAATTTTAGATTATATTGTGGTATCAGAGCGATTTAATCTGTATTCTTGGGTCTGTGAAGCTCTATGCCATTTCTTGGATTAAGTACTGATTATTTCATGTCAGTTAAAAATGTCAAACTTGGCAAAGATTGAAAAATGAAGTGGACTAGGCGATTTTAATCTTTGGAAGAAAAAGATAAGGCCATTCCTCTTCATGGAAAATCTTTGGGAGGCACTAATTGAAGCTTGGCCAGCAGACCCTAATCCCTTTCTAGCTCAAAAGGTCCTTTAGAGCAAGGCATATTCTGCCATTTTCGTAAAGCTAGGCGATGATGTTATGGTCAAGATTAATGATCAGCTAGAAAATGATCCTAAGCTGCTATGGGAAGCTTAGGACACCCAAAATTCATTGCCAACTAAGCTTAATCTACTCTGTAGGTTTATAAACATTAAAATGGTACTTCAATTTCTTTTCAAGATAATTTGAATACTTTCCTTATGATTAATCAAGAATTGAAAAGGTGTAAAAAATCTATAGATCCTGAGTTGCAGACTGTTATTTTACTAAACTCACTTCCTTCACAGTTTGATAAGCATAAAAATGTAATAGAATATGCTAGAGATGAAAATATGTAGAGAAAACTACTAAAATGATATCTAGGAAGGAAGAACACATTAAGGCTTTTAAGTCCAAAACTAATCCTAAAACAGAACCCAGGAATGAGGTTATGGTTGTTAAAGGTAAGGGAAAGAAAAATGGGAAAAGTCAGAGAAAACTGATAAATCTGATAATAAAACCCCTAAATATCCTATGACAAGTGTAATTATTGTAAGAAAGAAAATCAGACTATTGAATACTCTTTCAAAGGAAGAATGAAGAAAAAGCAAAGGCTAAGGGCAAGAATCCACAAGAAAATCCTAATATCAAAGGTCACTATAAGGCTTAGCTTTTGTGTGTTGATTCTTAATATCGTAAAATGACGTCTACCAGTTGTTCTTGTAATTGGATTTTAGATTCTGGTTGTATAGTGCATGCTACTTCATATAGATATTTGCTTTCTACACTAACTCTCAGTAATGTAAGAAGTGTGAAATTAGGGGATCAAACCACATTAAAGATTAATTTATGGGTTGTGTCTCTTTAAAAATTTGTATAAAGGTACTTTTGGTAAGCTACAGCCAAGAGCTCAAAAATGAGTTATTTAAGGTACCCTCAGGTACTAAAAGCCATAAAATTTTGCTAGTAAAACGAGGAGGGTACCAGGTGATTGTAGCTAGGTTTGTTTATTTTGAAGAGAAGGTATTTTATTTTAAAGAAAAAGATAACACTTCAAATGAGAATGCAGGTGAAATAGTGCGTACCAAGGATGCTTTAGAAACACCTGCAGAGGAATTAGGCTTTAACTCCGATGGAGAAAATGGGGAAGATTCAGGGGTAAATAATGAAGTCAACTGGTCTAAAGTATTTTGTGCATCCGACACTAAAGAGGCTTAAAATGATCATACACTCTCTTCAAATTACCAATCTCAGCAAGCAAAGGAGTCAGGTAATCAAGTTCTTGATATTCATGGTGAAAATCTTGACTGTGACGCTACTGTAAGTTGAAATTTAGCAGTTGAAACTAGTCACCTTGCTGAAACTAGTCATCATGTTGAAACCAGTCACCCTTGTGTTTTTGTGCCTGTTACTAACCAAGACTTAAAAAACTATCAACTTGCTAGAATTAAATTCCCAATGCAAAGTACATTAATGATAAGGTTGTGAACTTGGTTGAGAATTTGAATGGTGCTGCTGAATTTGCTATTTTTATTGATGAATATTTTCTTATCCTACCCTTGAAACTTTTGAACAAGCTATGAGTTCAAAGTTTGCTAATGACTGAAAGTTAGCAATGACTGAAGAAATTCAACCAATGCATGACAATAACACCAAGAAATTAGTTTCATTACATAAAGATGCTAGGACAATAGATTCTATATGGGTTTGTAAGATTAATGAACCTAATAACCATACTAAGACACCTAGATATAAAGCTAGGTTAGTAGGACAGCTAGATATAAAGCTAGGTTAGTGGGACACCTAGATATAAAGCTAGGTTAGTGGTCAAAGGTTTTTCTCAAAGGGAGGGCATCGCTATACTGAAATATCTACCCTTGTTGTCTAATATAAAACTCTACGTCTTTTATTAGCTACTACTTCACATTTTAATTGGGAATTACACCAAATGGACGTAAAAACAAGCTTCCTGAATAAGTGTGCAAATTCGCTAGTATTTGTACACTTCTTATGCTTGATTCTTGCTAGTTCTCGATTATTTTGTGAAGAATTTGATACTCTTCTGTGTTTTATGCAGATTTTATTCAAAGTTTATCAAAGAGGGTACAAAGCACAAAATGGATGAAAATTAAAGTCAAGTGCCTAAGAGCAAAACCTACTCTCCCGAGCAAAGACCAGAGCCAACCGAGCAAGTCCCAGAGAGTGGCGAGCAGACCAACTCAGCCGAGGAAGTTGACCCAAGATGGCCAGAAATCACTTCGGACGAGCAGAAATTCCCATGCAGAATCTGCTCGGTCGACCAAACGTGCAAGCCCTCCTCGGATGATGCACAACCTGATCTGCTCGGCCAAGGAAGTCCTGCTCGCCCGACCAGAGCAGGGGATCATTACATGAAGAGATCAAAGGCGTCCTGCTCGGTCGAAGACAATTCTGCTCGGCCCAGGAGTTATCAAGAGTTGATACAATAATTCTCAGAGATTTTTACTCGGGCCGAGTATAAATCTGCTCGGGTGGACCAAGAGGAGCTCTGCCGAGTAGAAGCTGCCCTGCCGAGGACCAAAACTGCACCTTATCCAAGCTTGCTCGGGCCAGAAGAAAACAAGTCGGCCGAGCAGATTTTGCCCCAATTATTCTGCTCGGCCGAGGTCAAACTTGCTAGGGAGAGGACTGCCGAGTATAAAAACTTTTTGGACATTTCAAACTCGAGGCCTTGACTTCGGACTTTGACCAGCAACCCTAGAATTTCGATTTTTGAAGATCAAGAGCTTTTGTGTTCAATTGAAGACTTTGGAGTGAAGATCAAGCATCAACCTCTACATTTCTACTCTAGTTTGCAATTTAATTTCATGTTTTCATACATTTCCATTGTTGTTTCCTTCTTAGTTAGCATGAGTAGTGAGTAGTGATTGGTTAGGGATCCTATGGATCCCTAGGTTGGATGCATGTATTTGGATGATGATTAATTTGTTATGCAATGAATTTTGATATGAATTTTGTGCATTGGCTACATCTATTAAATGTTGCACATTAAGTGTTTGTGAAAATGCTTAAGTGTAATTAATTGAACCTAATCAATGATATATGCAATGAAAGTTGATATAGAGTTGATTAGTTAGCCTTGCATGAATAATCTACTTTGATCTTGACATGAAAGTGTAGGATTGAGTGATGACTAGTTTACTTGATCTAGGTTATGGTAACTCTTCCAACATATTGAAAGATTGAGGAAGAGTCCATTACCTAAGGGAGAGCCAACATATTGAAAGATTGAGGCCTCCATTTAGATGAACCTCTTAGTCCTAACATGCAATGAAAGTTGAACTTAGGATTAATGTTCATAAATAACTAGTCTAATCATTCTATTCATTAAATTTTGCATGATTGATTGTCATCACCTTATATGCTATAGCCTAGGGTCCATAGATCCTTATCCTTTAGTTTGCATATTAATCCTTGAAAAATATCACCATATCTTACAAATCCCCCAAACCTTTTACTTAGGCAATTCTTAAGTAGTAAAGACTAGTTAATCAATTCTAACTCATCTCTAGGGATTCGACTCTAGGTCTCCTAGATTTATAAATTTTGTTTGCCGTGTTAGGACTTAAAACTTCCACTATAAACACACGTCAAAATGGCGCCGTTGCCGGGGATGAGTTCCTAGGATTGTTAGCTAGTTTGCATTGCTTTTGTTTGTCTAATTCACTCTAGTTTTCTTTTGTTTGTTTGCACTTATTGCTTGCTTAGCTATTTCTTGTATTGCCTTTAGTCGTTTATTCTTGCCTAAGCACTCTCTTGATTGTGTTAGGTTTGGTGAATGACAACAAGAGCACAACAAAAGAGAGCCCAAGCCAAAGCATCGAGTTCATCAAACGACAATCCTACTCCCTTAACCGCCATTCCCGAAACTAGACCTAATCTTCAACAACCTTTGCTAATGGATCATCAACAAAACAACCAAGCTAGACCACCAAGACACCACATGATTGAACAAGGAGAAGACCCGTGGGAACATACATTGCTCCAACTATTGGTCACTATGGATCGCCAATATATATGCCCGAAGGGGAGGAGAATGAGTTTGAAGTAAAATCAGCGTTGTTACATATGGTTGCTTCCTCACAATTTGATGGGTATGGAAACCCGAATTCTCACCTTGCACAATTTACGGAGCTATGTAGGACTTACAAAGTCCCGGGGATCAAACAAGAATATGTCTACATGAAGGTGTTTCCGTTTTCTCTAAGTGGCAAAGCTAAGGATTGGTTAATGAGCCATGAGCCGAACACATTTAGACATGGGAGGATCTAGCCCAAGAATTTTTGATGCAATTCTTCCCTCCCGCGAAGACAAAGAAAATTCGAGACAAGATAACTCAATTCACTCAAATGGATGATGAGACTTTCTATGAGGCTTTTGAGAGATTTAAGGAGCTACAAAGAGAATGCCCTCACCATGGATTCAACAAATGGCAACTACTTCAAAGTTTTTATGATGGAATGGATCAAGATGCTAGGAATTTAATGGATCAAGCAAGTGGTGGAGGAATTATGGACCTTACCGCCACGGAAGGGTTCAAAATCATAGAGAAGCTTGCAAGGAATAGCCATCAATGGGGAGGAGATAGAAATCATTTAAGAAGAAGGATAAGGAGCAATCCTCCAAGTCCGTGACTAAGGAAGATTTCAACTCTTTGGCAAAAACAGTAAATTCTCTAGCTCAAAGCCTCGGAAACTTCAACATGAACAATAGGAGAAAGGATGTTCATCATATTGAGGAGGATCAAGGTTGTCTCTCGAAGCAAGAGGAGTTTGAAGAAGTGAGCTATGTCAATAGGAACCAAGATAGAGGATATCAAGTGCCCAATCCATCCTCTATCAACCTAGATCCCAAAATCAACAAGTTCGGTTTCATGAGGACCCTAACTTCCCTAGAAGACCTACACCTCCAAGCAATGAGAGGCCTCCACAAAAAATACCAAGGAAAAACCTCTTCAAGTTACATTCCTCCACAACAAAGGAACAACTATCAAGGAGGAAGTACTTACCCTAGAAGAGATTACCAAAGTGGAAACCAAGGACAAGGTATGTGCAAAGGCAAGAGGACAAGCCTCCACAACCATCGAATGATGATAATCCTTTGATTGCTTGATGGCACAAATGGCCGCAACAAGCTCAACAACAAAAGATGCTTGAGAGAAAAAAGGAAATTGATTTGATCAATACATGCACATAACAAGATGCTTGAGACACAAATTGCTCAACAAGCCTCATCATCTAGTCAAAGGTATCAAGGGAAACTCCCCTCTCAACCGGATGTCAACTCTTCCGAGACAATCAATGCAATCACGTTGAGAGGAGGGAAAGAGTTAGAGGATCCTAAACCAATGGAGGTTGTTAAGGACTCAAAGAAAGCAAGGAAGTTGAGAGAAAGGATGAAACTCCTCCAAAGCCAAAGGAAAAAGAAGTGGAAGAAGAACCTACCTATAAGGAGCCACCTCCTTATGTGCCCAAGGTCCCATTTCCCCAAAGGCTAAGGAGACAAAAGGAAGATGCAAATGGAAAAAGGTTCATGGAAATCCTAAGGAAGATCAATGTCACAATTCCATTTGTTGAGGTACTTGCTCAAATGCCTTCCTATGTTAAGTTCTTAAAGGAATTTCTTTCTAACAAGCGTAGACTTCTTGAGAGTGATCATGTGGCTTTAGATGCTAATTGTAGTGCTATTATTCAAGATAACATGCCTAGGAAGTCACTTGATCATGGTTCTTTTACAATCCCTATTGCTATTGGTGATGTGAATGTTGCTAGGGCATTGTGTGATTTAGGAGCTAGTATATCTTTGATGCCATTTTCCTCTTTAAAAAAGACATGAATTGACTACTACCATTAGCGAGATAATTAGATGATCTAGATGTCCTAAGGGAATTCTAGAAGATGTGCCTATTAAGGTAGGAGAATTCTATGTGCCCGTTGATTTCTATGTGCTTGAAATGGATGAAGAACATGACATTCCTATCATTCTTGGTAGACCTTTCTTGAATACCGTTAGAGCTATAATTGATTGTGGAGAAGGGACTATAGAACTTAAAGTTGGTAGTGAAAGGATTAAGTTTCATTTGAAAAAAGTTCTTAGCTCCCCTACAAATGCTCTAGAATGTCATTTCTTGGATACTTGTGATGATACTCTTGATTATGTTTGCAAAGATGCACTAACCTCTTTCGAAAGTGAGCTTTTGACCGAAGATGTAGATAGCATTTCGTTTTCCTCATTAATGGATGAAGCTTTGGAAGAAGAAATGCTAGTTGAGGAAGAAGAGGAGGAGTGTATTCAGCAAGGAGAGAAAGAAATTGAGGTAAAACCCCTCAATCGAAAAGGGTAAGGAATTTGGTGGAGAGCTTAAGCCTCTTCCACCAAATATGAATTTCTAGATGAAGCTAAGGTGATTGTGAGTGCTTCACTTGATGATGGTGAGACTTCCAAGTTATTGCATGTGCTTAGAACTCATAAGAATGCTATTGGACATACTATTGATGATATCAAAGGCATTAGTCCTAGTGTTTGCATGCATAGGATTAAGCTAGAAGATGATGCTAAACCTTGTAGAGAATTTCTTAGAAGGCTTAATCCTAAACTTGGAGAGGTAGTCTTAAAAGAAATAACCAAGCTTAGGGATGCAGGGATTATTTATGCCATTCCTCACTCGGATTGGGTGAGCCCTATTCACGTAGTTCCCAAGAAAGGGGGAATTACGGTGGTAGAGAACGATAAAGGGAAATTCCTACTAGGACTACCACGGGTTGGAGAATGTGCATAGATTATAGGAAATTGAATAAAGCCACTAAGAAAGATCATTTCCCTATTCCTTTTATTGATCAAATGCTAGAAAGATTAGCGGGACATGAATACTTTTGCTTTCTTGATGGATATAGTGGTTTCTTTCAAATTCCCATACATCCCGATGACCAAGAAAAAACAACATTTACTTGTCCCTATGGCACCTTTGCATATAGACGCATGCCATTTGGTTTATGTAATGCACCCGCTACATTTCAAAGATGCATGATGTCTATATTTGCTGAATTTTTGGAAAAATCTATTGAGGTGTTCATGGATGATTTTTCGGTTCATGGTTATAGCTTTGATGATTGCCTTCTAAACTTGTCTCATGTTTTGGCTAGGTGTATTGAGATGGACCTTGTGCTTAATTGGGAAAAATGCCATTTTATGGTCAAAGAAGGAATAGTCCTAGGTCATTTGGTTCAAAGAAAGGATAGAAGTGGACAAAGCAAAATCCAAGTTATTGAGAAGTTGCCACCTCCTAGAGATCAAAAAGGAGTGAGGAGTTTTCTTGGACATGCTGGATTTTATAGAAGATTCATAAAGGATTTCTCCAAGATTGCTAAGCCACTCACTAACCTTCTTTGCAATGAAGTGGAGTTTGTTATGGATGAAGTTTGTGTAAAGCTTTGAGACACTAAAGATGGCTTTAGTGTCGGCTCCCATTATTCAACCGCCTAATTGGGAACTTCCCTTTGAGCTTATGTGTGATGCAAGTGATGGTGCTATTGGAGCGGTATTGGGGCAACGAGTGATAAGAAACTACATGTCATCTATTACTTGAGTAAAGCCCTTGATACCACTCAAGAGAACTACACTACCACCGAAAAGGAAATGTTGGCCATAGTGTATGCATTTGAGAAGTTTAGGCAATATTTGATTGGTTCCAAGACCATAGTATTTACCGATCATGCGGCAATCAAATATCTTGTCTCTAAGAAAGAAGCTAAGCCAAGATTGATTCGGTGGGTTCTTCCTCCTTCAAGAATTCGACATTGAGATAAAGGATAAGAAAGGAGTTGAGAATGTAGTGCCGATCACTTGTCTCGGTTGAATGTGGAAGATATAGAGGATGGAAGCTCTCCAATTGGACACCTTTGTTGGAGAATATTTGATGTCTATTGAGTGCTCCAAGACACCATGGTATGCGGATATTGTTAATTATCTAGCTTGCGGTGTCATCAATGAAGACTTTGATTATAACCAAAGAAGAAAGCTAAAGTATGAGTCTTCAAGATACTATTGGGATGAGCCTTACCTCTATAGGCTTTGTGTTGACGGGGTTTATAGAACTTGTGTCCCGAGAAGAACAAGGAGCAATTCTTAGAGATTGCCACTCATCTTGTATGGAGGACACGGTTCTAGTTCTAAAAGTTGCTAAGTTTTACAATGTGGGTTTTATTGGCCAAGCTTGTTTAAGATGCTTATTCATTTGTCAAAGCTTGTGATTCTTGCCAACGATCGGGAAATCTTTCAAGGAGGGATGAAATGCCTCAAAAAGGCATTCTAGAAATTGAGATTTTCGACGTATGGGGCATTGATTATATGGGACCATTCCCATCTTCTCGAGGAAATAGATACATTCTTGTTGCGGTGGATTATGTCTCCAAGTGGGTTGAAGCTTTAGCCTCCCCCAATTGTGATGCCAAGAATGTACACAAGCTTTTCAAGAAGATTATATTTCCCAGATTTGGAGTGCCAAGAACAATAATAAGTGACAATGGAGCTCACTTTAGAGAAAAGAGCCTAGAGACAATGCTGAAAAAGTATGGAGTTTACCACAAGCTTGCAACCCCTTATCACCCACAAACGAGTGGGCAAGTTGAAGTGTCGA
>QZGG01002983.1:0-29251 GCA_006409495.1 Sedum album
TAGTGGATGCTTTGAGGATTAGGAGTACGTGGGAGAACGATAACGACATCTGCTGTGGACACGTCGTCAATGGTATGTCTGACTCTCTATTTGATGTTTATCAAAATGTTGAATCGGCTAAGAAACTTTGGGATTCTCTTGAATCCAAGTACATGGCAGAGTACGTCCTTCTGACAACACTGACAATGGACCCAACAAGAAATTGTCCCAATCAGGGAATGGTGTTAAATGCTGGGGCTGTGACAAGATGGGACATCTCAAATGAGATTGTCATTCTGTGAAAGGAAAGAAGGATAAAGTTCCAAAGTCTGGTTAGAGTTCTTAGGAACCTGGACAGTGTTCTTATCAAGTTCAGAAATGGACAGGTCCCTATGAGAGAAATGTGTCATGTTTGAAATCTATTCTTGTGTTGGATTATGTTTCTAACATTTCCGACGCATTTTATATGCAAGATGATGAAATATTGATGGAATGTATTTATACGATCCATCATTGTCTCATTTCCATCTATTTTATATGTTTTTATGTGTGAAATATTACCTTTCCATAGTGTTTTGCATTTTAAGCATTTTTGGAGTGCAAAGGAGCTTTTACACGCTACTGGAGCATTTTAGGGAATTCGGAGCACGAAGACGAAGGAATATAGCAAGATAAAGGTGGATGAAGACATGCTGACGCCAACCGGGGAAGCTAAAGAATTATAATTAGGTAAGATCTAAAATTAGGTAAGATCTCTAGCGGAACTATCTAATTAGAACAATTATAATTTACTAAATTGATTCATGTCTGGTCCGTAATTACTAGTTGCAACGAGATTCCCTAAACTGTATTTTTCTTATATTAGTAATACCCTTAGTTGTAAGCTTTAAACCAATCTCAACACCCCTTCAGGAGTAGGATTAGTATTACAAACTCTTACACTAGATTACTTTCTCTTGGTTCGACCCTACCTACTGCTACACTAGTATTTGTTAGGATTATAAATTTAGATTTGCAGTGCACAACAAAGCTCTGTCAGATAGCATGGTGGATTGGCTATGGTGCTACGACGCACGTGTGTAGGGACGGAGCTTTGTTCAAGTAGTTTGTTCCAACGAAAAATGGACGGGTCCTTCACATGGGAAACAAGTCCACTGCAATTGTACTTGGACATGGACAAGTAGAATTGGAATTTTCTTCAGGAAAGACTTTAACTCTTTGTAATGTGTTGTTTGTTCCTTGTGTTAGAAAGAACTTAGTTTCTGGACGTGTTCTCACTAAGATGGGTTATCGGCAAGTGTATGAAGCCGATAAATTTAATGGAATGTTTAAACTTAGTATTTCTAATGTTTCAACATCTGTTCACATGTGTGCTCATGATAATGATGTATCAGAAGGACGAGTCCCTTCGAAGGACAGTTCCTCTCTGTGGCATGCTCGGCTTGGACACGTTCACTATAAGAGATTACTGGACATGTGTAATAATGGACTGATTACCATGTTTAATAAGCATATTGAAAAATGTAGAACTTGCATGCTTACTAAGATCACTAGACAACCTTTTTCTAATGTTCAAAGAGAAAGTAGTGTGCTTGAACTCGTTCATAGTGATTTGTGTGACTTTCATGCACACCATCCTTGGGTAATAAAAAGTATGTCGTGACGTACATCGATGATTGTACTATATATGTATGTGTACTTGTTGCACAGCAAGGATGAAGCTCTTGATAAATTCAAAATTTATAAGAGTGAGGTCGAAACTCAAAAGGGAGTTTTGATCAAAAGACTCCGTACCGATAGAGGTGGTGAGTACTTTGATCCAACTTATTTTCAATCTGTTGGACTCGTTCATGAAGTCACTGCTCCTTATACACCTCAACAAAATGGTGTTTCGGAAAGGAGGAATCGAGTGTTAAAGGAGATGGTGAATTCCATGCTCTCCTACTCGGGACTTAGTGATGGGTTTTGGGGAGAGGCCATGCTTACTGCATGCTATATCTTAAATAGGGTTTAACCGAAGGAACAGGTCCTCTCCATACGAAACTTTGGTTCAAAAGGAAACCCAGCTTGAGTTATGTACGGGTCTGGGGTTGTAGGGCAGGTCGTTTGTGTACCAGATCCTAAGCATAAGACACTTGGTGAAAAAGTGTGGAGTGTATATTCATTGATATGCTGAACACTCGAGGGCTTATAGGTTCTATATAATTGAACCAAATAAGTTCTATTCGGTTCATAGTGTTATTGAATCGAGGGATGCTTCTTTGATGAAGGACGTTTCCTTTCAAAGGGCTGTCACTGGTCCGGGACCTGTCCCTTTCAGGGACTTGGACTCAGAACAGGGTGACGAGGCACACTTCCAAATGAAATCTATTTTAAATGGTGGGACTCTTACTTCTGATGTTCAGAATGACACTGTTTATCCTTTTGATGAACAAGTTTCTGAAATAAGAAAGGATACTCGAGTAAGAAAAGAAAAGTCATTTGGTGATGATTTTTAAACTGACTTGTTAGAAGGTACGAGGGATGAAATCTATTCCCAACAACTGTATTGTTACATTGTTGAGAATGATCATAAAACCTTTGATGAAGCTAGGAAGTCTTGTGATGCATCCTTTTGGAAGGAGGCAATAGATAATGAGACGCAGTCCATCATGGGGAACAGTACCTGGTCACTTACTGACCTACCATCGGGTTGCATACCTTTGAGAAGTAAGTGGACGTTCAAAAAGAAAATGAGAGTGGATGGAAGTATTGAGAAGTTTAAATCTAGACTTGTGGTCCAAGGCTTTAGACAAAAGCAAGGGACGGATTACTTCGACTTGTACGCTCCACTTGCTCGAATGTCAACCATTAGGTTGTTGATTGCTTTGACAGCAATTCACAATCTAGTCATCCATCAACTGGATGTGAAAACAGCTTTCCTAAATAGAAGGTTGGTGGAGGAAATATACATAAAACAACCTGAGAGATTTGTCCTCACTGGTCAGGAATATAAGGTGTGTAGACTGGACAAGTCCTTGTATGGACTGAAACAAGCTCCTAAACAATGCATCAACGATTTGATAAGTTATGTTGTCGAATGGTTTTGTTTTAAACCAATCAGACAATTGATCTTAGGAACATTCACACAGTGTATCCAAGCCTTAAATTAACGTATAACAATCCAAACATATACCCTTAATTTCGAACACATGTGACCTATAAGATGTGTCATCAAAGAATATGCATCTCATCCTTCAGAGGAGTCATTTGGCCCTATGTATACATGTGCCAGGGAATAAGGGACTCTCTTATCCCTCATTGAGTGGTCAGTTTACTCTATGAATTCATTAACAAGTGAAAGTCAACTTCTTTAAGCCATTATTATATGGCTTGTATTAGAATTTTAAAATACAAGATCCCATCATGAGTTTTTGTTAAATCCATCTCTAAACTATCATCCATTTCTAAAAGCTTCTACTTCAATTTTTTAGCAGTAAACTATCAACATGAGTTCATTTAGTTCAACCCTTGTTACATCTAATCTATGTAAAAGGCATTACATGGCATTTTAACATATATCAATTGAATAGATGTCGTTACAAAAAAAGCTTGTGAATAACTCAGCAAAAAAGAAAGTCGAAAAGAAGAAGAAATGGTAGAAGAAGAAAAAAGCCTCATCATTTTGCAAACCCTCATAAAACTCAGGCCATGCAAAGAGGGCTTATCTCTGTGCTATCTGTTTTTTACAAAGCAAGCTTTGTTTCAGCTGATTAGAAGGTTGAAATGCAGCGTCTGTGACGCGCAACGGTCTTCTTGATCTGCCTAGTTTCTTGCTTCCAGGCTTTCCCTATATCCGACGCAATACTGATAGCATCCAAAGATGCACCTGACAGACCTCTCCCTGTGAACCCAACAGCGTATAGTCCACTTTTGCCTTTCCACGCATGTGGGAATGGCGCATTTGGCATCCCATTTTCCGCAAAAAATTCCCTTTCCTGAAATAATTGTAAAATTTTTTCATTAGGTTGCTCAAAATCTTTGATTTTGGACATTTTTGAAATCAGGATTTATTCACCTTGAGCCAGTAAGGTACATTGCTTTTGTATCCAGTAGCCAGTACAACCGAATCGAGCTCTAAACATTCACCATTCACAAGCTCCACACCGTTTGTGAGAGAATTTCTTGATCCCTGGAACCACATTGATCCCTCCTGACTTGATTTTTGCAAGTGCACCGATATCCAGAACGGGTGTTTTACCTGCCTTGTTCTTACTCCAGGGCCCATCGATGGCCGATTGATCCCAAATTTCTCAAGCCTTCCGAATTTCAGCCAGGCTATGATTAAAAGGAGGATGTCCACAAGCCACAATGGCAACCAAGCCATCATCAACATGGCCAGTTCAAAAATTGATTTGCCAAGAAATTCTCTAGGCAAAATATGAACCTGAAAACGGGAAAACAGAACATTTCAACTCCTAAAACTCAAACATAAATTGTTTCCATAACGTTGAATCAGTTTTTGTTCGCGTACCGAGCTTCGGACAACCATAGACGGTAGGCTTTGTGTTGGAGAGGTCTAGAGAAACCTCCATGCCAGAATTTCCGCAACCAACGACAAGTACTCGCTTGCCTTGGAAGCTCTCACCAGACTTATACTCACAAGCATGAAGTACTTTGCCTTCAAACTCAGACAGCCCATCGATATCCGGCACAACAGCCTCAGCATTCTCTCCAGTAGCCACGACAAGCCAACGGCAAATGTACTCAACCTCAAACTGGACCGACCCAGCTGAGGAAATAGTCCTAAGCCTCCACAGCCCGCACGTATCATCATACTTAGCTGACTGAACACACTCATTAAACTGAGGGCTGATACCAAATTTCCGTGCGTAAGATTCCAAGTAGTCGATAAATTGGCGCTTGGACGGGTACTCAGGGAAGTCAGCTGGAATGAGAGTTTGGGGAGCTGGCAGAAGTGCTTTGGGAGATGAAGCTTGAGACGATCATAGGTTCTCTTCTGCCATAAAGAGGCAATGCAGTCGGCTCTTTCGAGGACCACAAATGGGACACCTTGCTCTTTCAAGCAGGCACCAACAGCAAGCCCTGAAGGCCCTGCTCCGACGATGACCGGGCCGTTGACCCAGACGCATTTGCGTGATAAGAGCTCCTCATGCTCAGAGATTTTAAACAAGTTCTCCATTGTTGTTTAGTGATCAGGGTGTTTTTGAGAGAAGAATTTAGAAGATGGATTTGTTGTTGCTTTGTATGGTTTTGAGAATTTGGAAGATGATGTTTAAATAGGAGAAATTTGCATGTGATGAGGATATGAGACCGTTTATAGATGATTCCAGGCTTAACATATATTTAGTTTAGTTATTTTAATGTTGGTCAAATTCTCATATTTTATCACTTTTGGTATTTTTATAATGTTAGTTCATAGTCTCTTTTTGTGCTCTAATATAATAAATAAAAAAATTGAATTTTATGATAAACACCAATTATGTGGATTCAGATCCAATCCTGCAACATCAAATTGCAGCGACCCAAAACTACGTAATTTTGGTTAAGGATTCATCCAAAACTATGTAAGAACTATATTAATAACGTCAAAATGACATCGGTTTGATCCTCGCAAGAAATAGATGCGCTGCACCAGAATCAAATGCCCAATTATGTACCTCAACTATATTATTAGCGTTCAGCAATCATGTTTAAGCTGCTAATATAAATTATTCAATTCATTAATGTAATGCAAAAGAGAAATCACTTACTACTAGTTGATATAAAGATTATGGTTAGGAAATTGAGTGATATCTAAACATACTTAACTGAGTTATGGCTGGATTTTATAATGATTTGTAAATTAAAATGATTGGAGCACATTATGAGAGGCAAACATGGAATGATTCCATGTGTACAAAGAATGACTCAACTTATTGTAGAGATTGCCTATTATAAATAGACTCCTACTTAATTATGGAAAATTTATAGAAAACAATTATCATATATCTTATTTTGTAGAAAATCATTATTTTATTGATCATATTATAATAGCTTTGTTATCAAAAATTACCATTCATAACTCCGTTATAAAATTGCATAACACGCGCTTATCTGACGCGTGGATATATAATCTTTCTTTTATACTCGTAAAAATCACCATTATAATATCTTATTTTGCAAAAACCATTATATTAACAATTAATTACAAAATAAATTTATTATTAGTTTTGTTATAAAAACTATCATTTGAGGTATTGAGTGATGTTGAGTACGAGTTTGACATTTCAAAGATGGAAAGTTAACAAAGAAAATAAAACATATCGATCTATTATAATGGTGCTGCCACTAAACAAGGGAACATAATGGTTCAACAAAAAAGTGAACCTAAAAAAATGAAAGACCCAATAATTATCTTGACCTTATATAATTATATGTATGTCTACCTCATTTACTGATTTATTTATTTATTGGTATTACATTGTGGTGGACGTTGTTTTGACATCCACAACGATTGCAATGATTGTAATAATTGCACAGTTACAGTTATTGCGAAATGGGTAGCTGATAGCCATTGTGCAACGATAATAAGCTTTCAGACATGTTTTTATTTTACAATTTTAGTCGTATTTCTCTATTGAAATCATTCAAAATTTAATTGAAATATCATGTAGCTACTAAACATTTAATAATAAGTTAAATTATCATGGAAGCTTTAGATCAAGTATGATAGGACGGTTGATAGCTATTTCGAATTAGTTATTAAATGATATTTTCTACAATCAACATAAGTAATTTAATTAATAAAATAATACTTAATAACCAACGCGCACACTCTTTTAACGATAATTTTAACGGAACAATGATAATGATAAGTGTAATTATGGTCTGCAAAACGAGGTATCATGATAATAATTTTCGCAATTAACCCTTTGATTATTTTTCAAAATAGATAATAGCTAAGAATAAAATATAAGATATGTTTATTAATAGCGTCTACAAATCAATCTTTTCTAATTCCATTTTAATAAGAGAATTGCCTAATGCACCGTCTTATACCTCAAGAATAAACCCAAGATAATTTTAGGTTCTGGTGGGTGTAGGGATATTTTGATAAATCATTTGAAATTACCAAAATATCCTTGAACTTATATTTACTTTTGAGTCAGAAAATATTGGGAACACTGGGGTGTATAGGCAGTATAGCAAAGCTCTTTTAATACTAGCTAGTGAGAGTCAAACTGATTTTGAATTGCAAGTTGATGCAAATTTGAATGAGAATGTGGATTCCTATGCATTACGCGTCAGAACTCGCGATGCATGGAAATGGAATGATAATTTTCTGACACCAATGCGTCACTTATCAGACAATTATCGAGTTGACTCTGCTTGACAAAAACCTAGATACATAGTAGTGTTTAAAACATACTATATTTAGTGTACAGTTGCAACTGACACCAACAAACTAGTCACATGATGCATTAAGGATACATCGCGGTTTAAGTATATAGTTGATATCAACCCACGATAAACGTCTAAAAATATGGATTTAGACCTTTCAAAATGAAGGTTGTTGTGATAAAACCAATCTTCAAACCAGCTTAATTATGTATTCCTTATTAAAGAAAGTATTAGTATACAGAGGTTGTATCATGTGGATAATTTATTTTGGTGGACTCGTGAACCCCACTTTGTATTCGTTGATTGCATTTTATCAATAATTGAGATTGCGCCACGTCATTGCATTTGACTTTGCATTTGCACGCGTATGTCACATGCAAAACATGTGCAACTCACATGTCTCATCAATGTGTTGGCACAATCTGATGTATTGATGAACTGCAATCAACAAATACAAAGTGGGGTTCGTGAATCCACCAAAAAGGATGGATCCACATTAGGGGTGTCCAAATCGCCCGAAGGCCCGGTTAAAGCCCGACGGCCCGGCCCGGTAAAAGCCCGACCCGGCCCGCTAGTCGGCCCAACGGTGGCTTGAGCCCGATGTCTTAGTGTCGGACTCGGGCTTGTCTTTCGAAACCCACTCGGCACATTATTTGATTTTTTGTATTAATAATATTAGTGTCGAATTCGTATTGTTTGAAATATATATTATTTGACTTTTTCTATGACAACATATACTAAAATATATAGATTAATAATCAACTCTAGTTTTAACATAACTGAAAAATATGAATATAATAAAAATTGAGCTATAAATATTAAGGGTTTTTTTGCGAAAACCACCCTTCCAATACCACTATTTGAACAAAACCACCCCCTCAAAAAATTTTTTGACTTAACCACCCATGAATATCAAAACTATTTAATATGACTTTTTCAACAGGTCAACAGGTAACTATGACCGTTGACTTCGGTTGACTGATAATAAAAATTAATAAAAAAAAGTTTTTTTGCTAAAACCACCCTTCCAATACCAAAATTTAATTAAAACCACCCCTTCAAAAAATATTTGACTTAACCATCCACAAACTATTTAATATGATGTTTTCAATAGGTTTACATTGTTGACTTCAGTTGATTTATAATAAAAATCATGATTGTAATTTATGTACTAATTACCAAATAATTTCAGTTGACTTACCAAATCTACAAACTAATTATTCTAATTAATTTTGTTTACTCTAAAATCTAATTGATAATTTACGGACTACTCAATAAAACTAATTGAAAATCCTAAAAATAAAATTCGTCAAACTTCTTATTCCTAATTGCATTTCGTGAAATTCTAGGATCGAGATCGGTGTGGTAAAGGGCTTATGTGAGATACATATGGTAGTGAGGAGTTTAACAAATTTTGTTTTTAGGATTTTCAATTAATTTCATTGATTAATCCGTAAATTACCAATTGTGTTTGAGAGTAAACAAAATTAATAAAAAGAATTAGGTCATACGTATGGTAAGTCAACTGAAGTCAATGAAATTGATTTCGTGGATATGTCAACCAAAGTCAAAATTAATTTGGTAATTAGTCCGTAAATTACCAATAATGATTTTTATTAAAATTTTTTATTATAAACCTATTGAAGAAGCCATATTCAATAGTTTTTATATTTGAGGGTGGTTAAGTCAAAATTTTTTTGAAGGGGTTGTTTTGATTAAATTGTGTAATTGGAAGGGTGGTTTTATACAAAAAACTCAAATTGACATTATAAGTCAACCGAAGTCAACGATCATAATTACATGTTGACCTGTTGAAAAAGTCATATTAAATAGTTTTGATATTCATGGGTGGTTAAGTCAAAAAAGTTTTTGAGGGGGTGGTTTTGTTCAAATAGTGGTATTGGAAGGGTGGTTTCCACTAAAAACCCAAATATTAATTCCATTTAGTAGATGTTTAAATATATTTAATTTTTTTAAACAGTATATAAAAAACAGAAGATGTGTTTAATGTGTAATTCAATGAAAAATATTAGATATATAAATAATGGATTAAGTTCTAGGAGGACATACAAGTTTTTGTGAGACGGAAGGACATCATCTCAACCGTTGATTTCAATTCATACAACGGTTGATATTGATAACCATCATTCTCAACCGCCCGTGTATTTTGCTAATTCAACCACCTATTTTAATTCGTAATTTATTTAATCTCAACCGTCAGATGAATCAAAATAAACGGTTGAGATGATGTTCTTTTGTCTTACAAAATTTTAATGTCCCTTAAGAACCGAACTCTATAAACGATATTTTAGGCTTATAAATTATAGCTTAAAAAATAACTATCAACTCAATGTCTTGTCTTTTTAAAGAATAGGTAAATTATATTAAAAATTATTTAACATAATGGAGTATTAAAAATATTTTGAAATGATATAAATATTAAAATTAAAAAAAAAACCCGTAAAAAGTCTGATTTGGCCCGGTCAAGCCCGAAGTCAACGAGCTTTCAAAATCCAGTGGGCTTTTGAATTTTGGAAAGGTCCGGCCCGAATTTTTTTCGAAAAACCTGAATTTTTTACGATATTTAGGGCTCGGACTTGTTATTTAGGGTGAGGCCCGGCCCAACCCGATAAACACCTCTAACCCTTATGATACAATCTCTTACTATACATATCCTCGTTTTCAAGATTCGTTTATTTATAAGTCTTTGTGTAATATTTAGTGTTTTATTACCATTCTACGTGTGATGATTCCTAATTTAAATGACTGAATCATCATCCTTCATAAAAGTAAACCATTCCTACTTAATGTAAGTATCTAATAGGGTTTTTTAGCGAAAACCACCCGCTCAATAGGGCAATTTGAGACAAACCACCCCTCCAACTTTTTTTTTAATCGTGACACCCCTTGCACTGTTCCGGCGTTGACTCCCGTTAAACCCGCCGTTGACTCATCTGACTTTTAATTAAATGTCAAATAAATTTTAATTTAATTAATTAATTACTAATTTAGTTAATAAATATTTAACTAATTAAAAATTATTTTAAAACATTATAAATATGACCGATTGAACATTAAAATGTCACCATATATATAAAATGAAATATAGTATAAAATATAACGTTAATCTGATTTTAAAATTAATTTAATGGTAAAATTTGACAGTAAAATTAATTATCATTTTTCCACAATTACGTTAAGGTTATGGTTGCGATATGGTTAGGTTAAAGTCCAAAATTATGACAATTATAATTATTATATATAAATAAAACTACAAATTATATTATTAAATTAAAAAAAATATTAATAAATTAAATAAACTAAGCTAAAAATATTACAGTAATATAAATAAAATAATTTAACATCAATCAAATTTAAATTAATTCATAAGTTTAAATTCAAATTATAAAAAAGGACCCAAAAATTATAAGAGTAATCATAATTATATGTGAATAAAAAGATAAATTATAATGTTACTATAAATATTAAAAATTAACGAAACTAAACAAAAAATGTTTATATAAAATATAAATAATTTTTAATAAGTTAAATATTTATTAATTAAATTAGTAATTAATTAATTAAATTAGTAATTAATTAATTAAATTATTATTCATTAGACATTTAATTAAAATTCCGACTAGTCAACGACCAGTTTAACGGGAGTCAACGCCGGAACAGTGCAAGGGGTGTCACGATTGAGTAGACTTGTAATTAAGGGGTGGTTATTTTAAAAAAAAAGTTGGAGGGGTGGTTTGTCTTAAATTTCCCTATTGGGCGGGTGGTTTTCGCTAAAAAACCCTATCTAATAACCCGTTGCAAAACGCTAATATCAGCCCTTCATGTGAAGAAAATATTTGATGTCATGATTTATTCATTTACTTTGAAGTTGCAAGAGGAAAAAACAATGCAAAGAATTACACAAAGAATAAGCATCAACTCCAACCGTCCTTGTTTTCGCAAATTCAACCTCTCAATTTAAATAAAAATCAACAATAATCTCAACCGTCAGATTAATCAAAGCAACGACTAAAATTACATTCTTTTATCTTAAAAAAGGATGGTGCTAGATGCATCGGGCCTCGGTGCATACAGAGGCCCAAAAAGACCTAAATTTCCCCAAATTTGGAATAAGACAAAACGTAACAGTCAGGAATGTTTTTGTAATTTGGCCGAAATGACAAGAAATGCGGGGGCGCTTGGGCATTGAAGAAGAAATAAAGGGGCATTTTTGTCTTTTTGATCCTCTCTTGTACCAAAAATCAAAATAAGCCATCGTTGAAGAGATACACGATAACTACTGTGCTTCGATATGCTTTAGCCGTCCATGACAAAGTGAAGAATGCACCGAATGTTCAGTATGAAGTATGTTTTTGACCTAGTCCAGATGTTCTCCCGCTTGACCAGTTAAATTATGCTCTAAATTGACAATGTCAGAGGGCTAATGTTTTTCATCGAATTTTGTTAGTGTTGGATCGTAGGTTAGCGTTCCCTCTGAGCTAACTCAGTTATGTGTTCCATGAGAGGGTTTGCAGTCAACTATTAAATGCAGCATAATTAAACTTAAATAAATACTTAAAGTAAATGGCTCACGAATTTATAGTGGAAACCACAATAGCCAACCAGACTACTGCGTAAAACCACTACCTTCCTTAGAAGGGGTTGAATCGTGTGATGCACTTGTTCTACTATTACAACGTATTATCTATCGCCTACAACGATTAGATACAATACTTGTAAATTGTAAACTCAACCTAACAAAGCTCACACCACATGTACTCTCGAGCAACTCCCTCAGCAACGTGCACAATATTCCGGCTCAAAGAAATCTTCTATTTTTCTCTTGTTACTTGGATATCGCGTGCTTGCCTCGAAGCCGTCGGATTCCCTTTTATACTCTTCGTAATCTCTTCTTCCATCAGATTTGCTTTCTCTTTTGTTGCATCATTAATGCTCCCATGATTCCATGATATATGCCACTTTCCAAAGTTGGCATAACCGCTTTAATATTATTATATTAAAGTTAATATATTTAAGGGTTAATTGCCCCAAACCACCCATAAAATACGCGTTTTCCCCGGAACCACCCATAAAATAATTTCTTTCCAGAAACCACCCATCCGTTATACATTTTTCCCAATAACCACCAGCCGTTAACGCCGTTAACTTTTCCATTAACAGCGCACTTTAATGGGTGCTTTTTGGAAAAAAAACATTTTATGGGTGGTTCAAAAGAAGTCTAAAAATAATTGTGAGTATAATATTTATTTAACATAAAATTAAAAACAATAGGTAATAAAATTATACATTTAAATTTTTTTGTTGTTTACAATATTATGATTGAATGTCAATTATAGTTTTATTAACTTTTGAAAATAATTTAGCATATATAAACTCTATAAAATTATTACATAAGACATAAATTTTTTTATTAAAATCAAAGGACGACATACAATCAAACACTAATTTAAAAAAGTATAATAACTTCATATTACTCGGCACTCTTACATAGTTTAAATTACATCTCTTTGAGGTCCTCGTGATATACAATCAAACACTTACTTCACAAATCGAAAGACGACATACGATTAAACACTTATTTAAAAGTTATAATAAACTAATGATATTGGACACTCTAACATATTTTAATATTCGCATTTCTGAGGTACTCTTGAAACCATTTATTTTGTACAAATTACATAATTTTTATCAATTTAACTTACGAATTGTAGTTAGGGAAAAAACATATTTTTATGGGTGGTTCCTGGCAAAAATAAAGTGCTTGAATATCATGCACTAACGGCTGGTGGTTCTTGGGAAAATTGTATAATGGAGGGGTGGTTTCCGGAAAGAAATTATTTTAAGGGTGGTTCCAGGAAAAATGCGTATTTTATGGGTGGTTTGGGGCAATTAACCCTATATTTAATAAATATTTGACGGAATAGTGTCAAGTGGTGAATTGGGAACGGAGAAGATTATAATAGTGGTTCAATAGAATATTACGATATAGAGATGGTGTCGTGGAATATCACCTATTTTGAGGATTGTTTTATACAATTTACTCAAACAAAAAAGTACAATCGCCACTTCTATTGTTTTTTTGAGATCCGATGAATTTGTTTGAAGATTTCCGTTTGAAACTGACAGAAATATTAAGTGTTTATGAATATTTATTATATGTGTTTATGAATCTCACACATCGCCATTAAATAAAAATGAAAATATTAAGTGTTCTATCCCATGTATCATATACATAGATCTAATGCTCGTATTTGTTAAATGGTTCAACTAACTCCTAACCATAGTAACTGAAAACACTTTAGAATAATACAATTTACAATACACGTAATAGTCAATATCTTTAAATATAACTAAGCTTGTCAGGAAGGGTATCTTAACCAAATCCTACTTGTTGTCAGCAGATTATAGTTAGAACATGGTTTAAGGCCTAATCACATGACACCACATGCAACTGAATTTTGGTAAAACCGAATCAAAAAATGTTGTTGTTCTAAACTATGAGAATATTACATTTGTTTAACTTAACAATGATTAATCGAGTCAAACTAATTCTTGTTAATTTTTACTTTTAAATCTAGCTTAGTTAGCAAGAATAGGGGTATAATTGCCAATTTGTAACGCGGACTTTGGTGTTCGATTCCTGATGGAAACAGGAAAGAGGTTCCGCAGATTCCTTGACCATTTTAAAAAATAGGCGTATTGTATAACTAGAGAATAATAACAAACTTAAAGAATCTAATAATGTCTTTACTATTCACCAACTAATAACTTCCACCTGATGATCCTGAGACTCCGGTAGACCAACTCCATTCAAATCAAGAACGCAAAAATGTCAGCGCAAATAGCGGTGGCACCCAATCAGTACATCTTAAAATGATGATTTGGAGGATTGTAGAACATTTTTAGTGTAATTCAAGTGTCACTTGGTACTTGGTTCTAATAGAATACAAAATGGAAAGGTCTGCCAAACTCCCCATCCATATATAAAATACGAAAAACATATCAAGGATGACAAAGAAACAATTTCTATTCGGGTAAATTCCAGAAAACCACCCCTGTAATAGGGGTAATTACAGAAAACCACCACTATAATACGTATTTACAGAAAACCACCTCTATAAATAGCTCCGTTAGCATTTTACCATCTCCCGTTACTATACCGTTATATAAATTATTAAAAAAACTAAACATATTATAATAAATTTAAATAAATTTATTTTTAAAAAATAAAATAAAAAATTAAAATTCAGTATATTTAATTAAAATTCACAATATTTAATTTAAGAATCATTTATGTATATTTAATAAGAAAAAATTTATAAAAAATTGAAGGGTTTATTTAAGAATCATTTAATTTAAGAATCATTTAATTTAAGAATCATTTATGCAACATAATATTGGATCTATTCAAACATGTAATCGCTATCAAGAAAAAATATGTAATCTCTATCAAAAAACATGTAATCGTATATTAATTATTTTAATATTATATATACTCTATCGACTTTTAATTTTAATCCTTAAACCCTAAAATTATATTTCGTGAAATATATTACATTATTTCATGAATTAATAATATTAAATATTATTTCAGGATATAACAAATTTAAAGTTCATGAACCATAATACACTATTTCATGAACCTAAATATTTATATTATATGATTTATGAAATAATACACTAATTTGATGAAACATAATATAATTTCATAAACCATGTGATTTGAATATTTTGATTCAAGAAATAACACATTAATTACATCATTTTATGAACTAATGATGAATATATTTTTAATATTAATAATTTCATAAGTATAATATTTGATATTTTTCTTCTAAGTATAATGTTATTATTTAAATTAAAAGTATAATATTTGAATTATTTCAATTTTTATAAATTTTTTCTTATTAAATATACATAAATGATTTTTAATAAATACTGTGAATTTTAATTAAATATACTGAAATTTTATTTTATTTATTTATTTAAAAAATAAATAAATTTATTTAAAATTATTATAATATGTTTATTTTTTTAATAATTTATCTAACGGAATAGTAACGGAATAGTAACGAGGTGGTGAAATGCTAACGGAGCTATTTATAGAGGTGGTTTTCTATAAATACCTATTATAGGGGTGGTTTTCTGTAATTACCCCTATTATAGGGGTGGTTTTCTGGAATTTACCCTTTCTATTCATCTCAATGATTAAAATTCTGTTGATTAAAACCACTCTCTTAAAAAATATTTTGAGTTAACCACCCACTAATTTGAAAACTATTAAATTTGATTAAATGAATCACATAATATGAATCATATAATGAAAAAAAATTCATGAAATAATACATTAAACATAGTATATTTTTCATGAAACATATTACACCATTTTTATGAACTAACAATTCATGAAACAATACGAAATGAATAATTTTCATCATATAAATTTAAATTTGTAAATCATTATTTCAAAAATTTAAAATATTTTTTAAAAATAAGGAACGATTAAAAATTATTGGTAAATTAATACTTGTGTTGATTCAAATATTTTTCTTTAATAAAATAATTTTTTTCATGAACCAAAATATATTATTGCTTTGAATCATATATTGTAAATATTTTTTCATGAAATAATATTAATGTTACTTGAACCATATCATCTATTAAGTAAAAATAAGGTTCATGAAACATGGTACACCATTTTATGCAATAATACAATATGAATATGTTTTCATCATTTAATCAAAAATATACTAATCATTATTAAAAAATTATGTATATTTAAAAAAATTAAGTAATAAGAAACAATTTTATTAAATGTTTTATTATGTTATAATTAACATTAAATATTTTATTATACATTAACTAAAACATGTGTCCAAAATTTGATAGTTTTCAAACTAGTGTGTGGTTAACTCGATTTTTTTTTGAAAGGGTGGTTTTGTCAAAAATTAGGTATTGAAGGGATGTTTTCGGCAAAAAACCCTAATGAATTGTGAGTCAACGAAGTTAATGGGAACTTTATCGGAATAAGTCGTCGAAACAGTATTCGGGTGTCAAATTTAATAGTTTTCAAATTAGTGGGTGGTTAACTCAATTTTTTTTGAGATGGTGGTTTTGTCAAAAATTAGGTATTGAAGTTGTAGTTTTCGACAAAAAACCCTTTTAATTAAAAATAAATTTAAATTTCAATCGATATCAATCAAAATCATCCCTTAAAATTAGGTATTCACATATTACAAAACTTACATATTTCTCAAATAAAGTAGTATGGAATTGCATATATTAGAAGATATTAGGAGAGTTAGTAATTTCAAAACTCACCTAACGACCTGATCCTCTGGCCATCACATCAACTTAAAACTCAAATGTTGTGTTCACTTCGCATGAATAGAATGAAATTGAAATGGAATGAGTGTATGAATGGAATGAGATAGAATAAAAGGAATCATCATTTTATTCTTTTGTTCACTTGTCTAATATAGTTAACGGAATGGAATAACTTTAGGCACCCGAAACACTCGGGTCTTTACCTATGACGTGTTGTCATACAAGTAGTCAAATCCATAACATGTTGGAGTGACCAAATCAACACTAACAAACGAAATAACTCGAGGTGATGGTGTGATTGGAATGAGAGAATACCACCGATTTAGGTTGGAATGAATTTTCACTAATGTTATTTGGATGGAATGGAATGGAATGGAATGGAATGGAATGGAATGGAATGGAATGGAATGGAATGGAATGGAATGGAATGGAATGGAATGGAATGGAATGAAATGGAATGGAATGGAATGGAATGAGAATGGAATGAGAATGGAATGAGAATGGAATGGAATGGAATGGAATGAGAATGAGAATGAGTCATTCCATTCCAATGGCCCAACGAAACAAGTTTCTATTCCATCCAGAATGAGTATTCCATTCCATTAAGATTGATTCCTTTCAAGTGAAGTGCACACGACAGAAATATAATTATAAAGAACGGAAATTATCCTATGCTAGAAGTACAACATCATAAACTAAATTATATTTCTATGGTGACACAAATGTAATGATTTATAATAAGATTAAACTCAACTTGTATGTCTCTCAAGGATACAGTTGCTATCTATAAATGACATCAAAATGAACTCACCAACTTACAATTTATGTGTATATCTCATATGCATAGGGGATATCTCATGTTGATCCATCTATTTTGGTCGATCTATGAAATTCACTTTGCATTCGTTGATTGCATTTCATCAATGACTAATATTGCACCACGTTATTACATTTGTCATGTGCATGTCATGCGCAAAATATGTACAACTCACATGAGCAAAATATGCAGTAGGGGCTACAATCATGTTATCGGCGTGCTTCTTCAATTGAGGACACTGAGCTATAGCCATCTCAAAGAACATAGAGGGACATGCAATTGGGTGATTTGTTAGAATCAAAGTGGCATGGCTAGCTAACTGATAAAATACAATCTGAACAAAATTAATCTTCTCCCCATTTCCTATTGAAAACCAAACTAGCCGTTTGTTTGTTGATAGTTGTTCTGTCCAGTCCATGTATCCAATTTTTCAAACACATTCCCTGCAATAGCGAGTATTTTGTCGTCAAATACCTTGAGCCCATAGTGCTCCCTCATCAATCTTTGACCTTTCCACAAGTTAAACATGAAACATGATGATTGTTTCCGTTCTATGTTTGTGAATTTTGACATTTTGTTTGGTTGTTTCAATATTTTTGAAATAGTAGATCATTATGTGTCTACATTATACTTGTCAATTTTTTTTGGAGTCAAAATTTCTTTTTTGGTGTGTTACCAAATATTTGGAGGGAATATGAAAATATTGGGGACAATTTGATAGTATTAAAAAGTATGGTCAAAATAAAATCTTAAAGACTCTAAACCTAGCTGCTTGCTGTTTGCCGCTTGCCTCCTTGCCTTAACATATTTGAATTCCAAGCTTCATGCCAATTTCGATCTGATGGCGCTACCTACATATTACCTCCTACCTCAACATACTTGAACCCTAAACCTCCTATTCTTTCGTTTTCAACATTTCATTCAAACAAGGCTTTTATAATCTCTGAAGCCAGAGTGTTGCTCCACCTCAGTGGACTTAGGTGCGTTGTCCTTAACCCGTAAGTGGTCGATATAGTTGTAGTCGAGATGACTAATTGGGGCTAAGGTGCATTGTGCTCACTACTTTTCGCAATTTTATTTAGATATAATTTCAATGTGACTTTATGTTTTTAATTTAGAAAAATGAAGCTTATGTGACTACAACAACTGCTAAAAGGGAGGTACAACATGGGCAGGGGTCAATTGAAAACCAAGTAAATAGAATAATATGAAAGCAAGTACTGAAAAAGGGGAAAGTATCATGTGGATCCTCTCAATTTGGTGGACTCGTGGATCCCCTCTTGCACCCGTTGATTGAATTTTTTGGACGCACCAGATTGTGCCAACGCATTAATGAAGCATGTGACTTGCATGTGTGCATTTGTCATGCGCACATCACGTGTGCACATGACAAATGCACATACGTGGCGCAATCTGGTGCGTTCAAAAAATGCAATCAACGGATGCAAAAGGAGATCCACGAGTCCACCAAATTAGATAGATCCACAGGATACAACCTCCTGAAAAAGAACCTGCCTCACAAGTTGGAAAAAAATTAGTCTCCCGTGATGGTATTTATTTGTATTTGTTGGGGATTTGTCCATGCTTTTCCAGGAGCAAAAATGATAACCATTGACCTGATGTAGGAATAGAGTTAAACGTGAAAGTACAATGGTTAAAACATATCTGTGCTATGCTTATTGACCTGCCATTTTATTGTTCATGGCTGTCAATCTATTCTTAACCTCTTAAATTAATTAAAACGTATCCACATATGTGAAATTAATTATTGACCTGCCAGCAAATTGATTAGTTTCTTTTGGTTTTTTAAGGGATTGTGGGAAGTTGTATACCTTAGGTGGATTTGACCATGGTTTTCACGTCGTCAATTTTTAAGGGTCCGCAGAAAAAAACCTTAAGGGTCCGCGGATATCTCAATTAATTTACAATTAATAAAATATACTCAGAAATCACTAATTAATTTATTTTTACAACACATCAGTATTATTTCAAGCTAAATAAATATTTTTTTACATATTAAATACATATTACGCCGTATCGCCATGTAACGACTAGACTGTCGCCATATCGACTAGGCGGCTTGATGGAGCGTATTTATACGATCCATCATTATCTTATTTCCGTTGTTCTTATATGCTTTATTTGTGAAATATTACCTTGTTGTAGTGTTTTGCGTTTCAGGTGTATTTGGAGTACAATGGAGATTTTACACGCTTATGGAGCAATTCTAGACGGATTCGGAGCAAGAAGACGAAGGAAATAAGCAAGAGCAGACTGGATGACGTCAGCATGACGTCATCCGCGGACGGTGCTACGTTTCTATCCGCGGACTGTACTATATTTTCCAGATATTCTTAAGGGTCCGCGGATAATATTCAAGAGGGGTCCACGCGACGTTCGGCCCGGCCCAATTATGACAATCAGCAGCTTTTTGATTAGGGTTTCGATCCTAATTGGAGAGAATCTTTGGACGGCGAAATTCCAGAGCGTAGAGTAGAGAATTGCAATCAAGCTTCAACCTTAGTCTTCACAATCGATAACTCTTCGAACTCAGTTTTACTATTTTGTTTTGTTACAATGTTTTCAATGAGTAGCTAATTTCCCTACAGTTTGGGAATTGAGTTGCAACATTGTATGAGATCATTGAATAGCAAGTTTTAATCTATGAATTCTGTTCTTTGTTATAATTGCATGTATTGTTATTTGCCTAACTCAGCCTAGCGGTAAACTTAGGTTTATAGCAATTGCATGATATCTAGTTGAATTGTCATAGTAGTAAAGCCTAGCGGTGGAGCTATTGTGGTAGTTGGATTAGGTTATTGTTACATCTTCTTGAGACTCTAGCGGGTAATAGAAGATAGAACTAGAATTAGGTAACTAACCCTAGCGGGACTATCTATTAGAACACTATAATTCATTAGTTTGAAACTGTCTGGTCTGTGATTACTAGTTGCAACGAGATTCCCTGAACTGTGTTTCTCATTAGTAACCTTTAGTTTTTAGTTACAAACAATCATTCAAACAAACCCCCTGATAGGAGTAGAATTAAGCTAGTAGTTTAAATCCGACACTAGATTACTTTCCCTTGGGTTCGACCCTACTTACTGCTACTAGTTTTAGTAGGAATATAAATTTAGATTTGCAGTGCACAACGACGCGCTGTCAAATTTTGGCGCCGTTGCCGGGGAGAGTTCTATCTAGTATAGGATTCTTTATTTTGTTACGTATTTTTATTTTTATTTTTTGTACACTTTTACTGGGTTTTATAATGGCTGATGCAGGAGATATTGGAGACGGCGCTGATCGGCGAGAGGAAGTGAACCAAACAATGCTATAGTAGACGGCCAGAACGCAGGAAATTTACAGGTTCTGATCCAACCACAGCTACCACTTCAGCAACAGCCGCCGTATTACGAAGAGCCGGAACGTGTTCCATCAGAGGCGAAGAGAAGCTCAGGCGCACAGGAGGTTACAGTATGAGAACCCGTTGTACGATCAGAATGCACAACCCCTCCTCTACCGCAACAACAGCCTTCCACCACTCAACAGAACCCAGTATACCCACCACAAAATCCACCTCCACCACAAGCTCAGCATCAGAATATAAATCCACCACCTCACCAGCCTCCGTATGCATATTATCAAAATGCATATCAGCCACCTCCTTACAATCAGTACCAACAGCCACCACAAAATGCCTATTACCCACCACCTCCTCCACAGCCTTATGTGCAGCCTCAGCAGCAGATACGACCACCGGCCACTATGAGAGATATATCTGTCCCGACTTTAGCTCAGCATTCCTGGCCTGTAGCTCTTGATCCTGATGAAGACTTTGAGGTCAGACCGAATCTTATTCATCATCTTCCGAAGTTTTCAGGGTTACCAGGAGAGGTTGCTACGAGACATCTGCAGGAATTTAATGGAATCTGCCATACGATTAGACCATACGCCATCACAGAGGATAAGTTCAAATTATTGGTTTTCCATTTTAGTTTGACTGATCTCGCAAAGAATTGGTTTTTATCGTTGCCTGCAGACCATGGGAGCAGATGCAGAGGAAGTTTCTTGAGAAGTTTTATCCTCCCGGGAAAGCATCGCAGGTTAGGAGAGAGTTGACTACGATCAAACAGGGGCCTATGGAGTCGACTTATGAATATTTAGAGAGATTTAATGGCCTAGAGCGCAGCTGTGTCAACCATGGGATTTCAGAGGCAATGTTAGTGGAGTACTTATTAGAGGGGCTGAGGCCAATGGACAGGATGATGTTAGAGGCCGCAGCTGGCGGTACCGTTTTAAACCTGACACCGGCTGAGGTACGTGAGCTGATGACAGATGTAGCAGAGAGTGCCAGGTTCAGAGATGAGACTTTCAGAAGAGACGATCACAGCCGAACTAGGAATGTGTCTCAGGTAGATTCCACTAAGAGTCAGGCCGATGAGATTAAAGAGCTGAGAGAGATGGTACAGAAATTGATGGTTGGCCAAATTAGTGGAGTTAGACCGTGTGAGTTTTGTGGAGCTGTGGATCACAGAACTGATGAGTGCCCGACGTTTGTTACAGAGGATACTGTTGAAGTCAATGCCATGGGAGGATATCAAAACTTCAACAACAGACAGGCACCGAGACAATTTGGATTGGCAGCTAACGGCTACAGCTGGAGAAACGATGGATTTCAGAATAATCAAGGACAAAACCAGCAGCAAATAATGCATACAGACCACCATTTCAGCAGCCAGAGAGGTATGGTAATAACCAGAACAATAGTGGCCAGTTTCAGCAAAGAAAGAATTATAATCAGAATGGTCAGTACACCTCAAACCCTGCCCATAATCAGAATAACACAAGTTCAGGCAAATCATTAGAGGATATGGTGAGGGAATTGGCTGCAAACCAAATCGAGATGAACAAAAGATTGACCCAAATGGCCGCAGCAATTTCGGAGCTCCAAAACGAGAAAGGGAAGCTTCCTTCCCAAACGGTTCCAAATCCGAAGAGTAGCGTCAATGCAGTAAGCCTGAGAAGTGGTAAAGAGTTGGAAGAGGGCTCAAAAGAAGAAATTTCGGATTCAAAATCAGCTTCTACCGCGGACGCTGAAGTGATTCTTGGTGCGGACAATTCACCATTTTTGGATATTTCAGTAGGGACCGCGGATATTGGTTTAGGGTCCGCGTATCCGCGGATGGGCATTCAGCGCCTACCGCGGACGTTACTATGATTTCACACGCGGACGGTATACAATTTCATGCAAATTCCTTAGGGGCCGCGGTGGTAATTGGTGAAGGGTCCGCGGTTAGGTCTGATTCAATCTCAAAAATTCGATTTTCTGATCCTTTTTCTCTAATTCCTTTGCAGATTCACGAAGCTAGAAAAAGGAACGAGTCAGCAGGTCAAGGAGACCCAGGAGCCTTCACAATTACATGTGAAATAGGTAACACTAGAATTCATGATTGTTTAATTGACTTGGGGTCTGCTGTGAACTTGATGCCTTTTTCTATATATTCATCTTTAAATCTTGGAACCTTGAAACCACCAAGGCTAAATTTGATTCTTGGAGATAAGTCGCTAACGAAATCTCTAGGAATGTTGGAGAATGTTTTGATGCAGGTCGGTGGACAACAGGTGACATGTACTTTTCATGTAATAGATCTGCAGAGTACGGATGAAGATGATCCTCCTGCCTTACTCCTAGGACGTCCGTTTCTGAATGAAACTAAAGCGTTAATTGATGTCTACTGAGGGCTACTTTCACTGGAAATAGAGGACACTGTTATAAAATTTAATTCGAAAGGTGATGTACTAGAGCACAGAAGGAACAAACCACCTGACCCCCTAAATGCAAATGTTGGAGTCTTAGATGACAAGAAAAGAGGCCAGAGAATCTCAGAGAAGACGAATGTGAAAACAAAACCACCGGATCACATGGGTAAGGATAAATTGAATTACAATGATAATGACCGGTGTTGTGCAGATAAAGCAAGGGATATTAAAGTTGACCCGCCAGATCAGATAAGGATATCCCATCAATTGGGTAGAAGGGAGTCAAACAACAGAGCAGGAACACAAGGTGAGTGCACGAGTTAATCAATGTTTAATAAAAATAATGTTGACATGATGAGCAGGAAGTTCAATTTAATGCACCCCTGGGCACCAAACAATTGCTGATCACAGGTATCGTCGAGCCAGCGACGTTAAAACAGTGCGCTTATCGGGAGGCAACCCGAGTGTATTTAGTTAGATTTCTTTTCTTTGTATGATTTTCATTTTGATGTGGTATGATGATCAGTGCACGTCTAGTGCATGTGTTTTATGATTTTCAGGTGTGCAAAACAAATTCTGCTACAACATACTCAGCGCCGAAGGCGGACGGTTCAGCGAATATATCCGCGGACGTTTAATGATATTTGAAATGTATGGAGGGTCCGCGTGTGTTAAATTACAGTATGGTACGCGGATGAGTAGCCCGACACAAAGCCCAGCCCATCGACAATTTCCGCGAACGTTACATACATTATTTCCGCGGACGTAAGTGAGTATATGCGATTATTCAGTGTCCGCGGCGTTCTAATCCTTCAGGGTCCGCGGGTGACAAGATTTTGCAACGCATCGGTAAGTCCGTCTCGTACACATTTGTCACTCGAATCCACTGAAAGCTTCGTCGTTCTACCGAGACTCCAGCAGCTCCAGGTCCTCATTCATTCGTTCAGGTACGAGATTCTCATTTTGTGATGGTATTGAATTGTTTTGCGAAGGAGGATTGGAGTTAGGGTTTGTTGAGTAATTCGGAGTTTGGGGCACGGATTGGATTTTAAACGGAGGATTTTGGTGTATTGTGGGTTTGATTATGTGAAGTTAGCTTGTTGTGGTTATAGCTGTGTGTGGATCGGAGGAATTGGTCGGAGGACGCCGGGATCGCGATCTGGGCTCATCCGCGGACGTTATTGGAGTTTATCCGCGGACGCTCAACGATTTACTAAATATCAATAGGGGCCGCGGATAGTAATTGTTTAGGGTCCGCGGTGGACACTGGATTTTGTAGGTTTCCCGAGTTTGTAAACATGAGCAGAGCAAGGAGAACACGTACTGCAGAGACATTCCTGAGGCTTCCTCATCTAGAGCCTCTTTGGCCGTCTCGGCATTTTATGGAGATGATGGGAGTGTATGAAGAAGCTCAGTCTATGCTTCGCCAGAGCGGATGGCGTAGGTTTTTTGAGTTGAGTGGCGAAGCAGACATTGAGGATACGTCCGAGTTTTTGGGTACGCTGGCTTTTGCAGCAATGAGGATCCTCCGAGCTTTCAGTATAGACACAGAGGGGTGACACACACGGCTACTAGACAGCAGTTGAGAGCTGTCTTTGGATGGAGAGCTGTTGGTGAGTTTATAGCGATGGATGAGTCCGAGATGCAGGAGGCATGGCGGGAGGTCTCAGGTCTGGCTACGGCCTTTCACCCGAGTGAGACCAAGGCACGGTCTATTGGTAGACCAGTACTTTTTGCTATACATTTCATGATGGCCAGGACCCTCCACGCCCGGAAGAACGGAGGCGACAAGATGACGAAGAATGACTTAGCCATTCTCGCTTTGCTATGCAGAGGAAGAGTGGTGAACTGGAGTCATTACATATTGACACATTGGAGTCAGGTTAGATCTTCCGGGCCTGTTACTTGTGGAGGCATGATCACTTTCATGCTTCGTGCACTGCATCCCCACCCAGTCCCGCCAGAGCACCGTCTGCTTTCTTACTCATGGGCTGATGAAGGCATATTCTTAGCAGGGAAGCATATCAGGTGGTCCCGCACTGCTGATAATTACGTATGGATTTATTTTGCCACTGAGGGACTTAGACCAGCAGACAGTCCACCTCGACGAGGTAGGCCTAGGAAGCAGACGGGAGGTGTGGTGATAGCTGAATCTGGCACAGCGAATGAGGAGCCACAGCAGCCTAGGACCCAGCAGGGCCAGTTTACATCTGAGCAGGTTTATTTTTTGTTTAACTCATTTCGTTCTCAGATTATTGGCATGCAGGGTTTCCAGCCAGTGCCACCACCTCAGGGATGGACTCCGGGAGCCACCATACCACCTGAGTACTTGCAGACTTTTCCTCCACCTGAGGATCACTAGGGGAGTTACTTGTTCCCTTATCACATCTTTTATATTTTTCATTTAGTTAGTGTCTGTGTCCCCTTCTTCATTCTTGTTGTATGTTGTGCCGTGAGGACACGGCATATTTCAAGTGTGGGGGAGGGAAATCGAGGTCGTTGTTTTTATTGTATTTTATGAGTCGAAGAGGAGAATTATCATGGTATGCTGTGATGAAATGACGATCTATATGAGTGATGTTCTATCCTATGAATTTCTGATATGTCTGCATGCATGAAATCTGATGTTTTGTGATGTTTGTGCTTGATGATATGAATGCTTTTGAGTTGAGATATCTGGTGATGTAGAGTTGATAGAAAATGTCCTAGAGGGATTTGACATTCATTCTGAGATTTGCATGAATAATTGCTCTATACGTTGAGTTGATATTGTGGCATTCCGAATTGTGAATAGATTATCTAATCTCTTGTCTGAGTAACCGGGAAAAGAGATGAGCGACCCTCATCTTGACTCGCGTAAAAAGGACAAGAAGAGAAGTGAAATCTATGTGTGGATAGTTCATTGGCAACGAATGTTTTTTATTTTATATTGGTTATTGACTAGTGCCGGGGGTTAGGAAGAAAACCAAGACACTTCCCACTTGAGCACTTGCTTTAACCAATGGCACAAGCCAAAATAAGGCAAGCCATCAAAAAAAAATCAGAAAAAAAGAATAAAAGTTTCTTATTGCCAATGAATTTATCTAATAGTATGTTTCGGATGCCATATTAAAAACTCAACTGTTAGTGTGATTAGGATTGTAATTGAAGAATGAAGTTAGGAATCTGAAAAGGACTATCTCTACATTATCATTGATATATCTTGACTTGAGTATTCTATATTGTTGAGTGCAGATTGAGCATTATTGATGATGATTGTATGCAGATGTTGATGAGATGATTAGATAGGATATCATGAGTTGGATTGTCATGTAATCACAGTATGCTTTGATTGGTTCGAATCTATTGTCTAGATCTTTACTTGTTCGAGACGAACAAGGATAAGTGTGGGGGAGTTTGATGGAGCGTATTTATACGATCCATCATTATCTTATTTCCGTTGTTCTTATATGCTTTATTTGCGAAATATTACCTTGTTGTAGTGTTTTGCGTTTCAGGTGTATTTGGAGTACAATGGAGATTTTACACGCTTATGGAGCAATTCTAGACGGATTCGGAGCAAGAAGACGAAGGAAATAAGCAAGAGCAGACTGGATGACGTCAGCATGACGTCAGCCGCGGACGGTGCTACGTTTCTATCCGCGGACTGTACTATATTTATGAGATATTCTTAAGGGTCCGCGGATAAATTGAGAAGGGTCCGCGCGACGTTCGGCCCGGCCCAGTTTGACAATCAGCAGCTTTTTGATTAGGGTTTCGATCCTAATTGGAAGAGAATCTTTGGACGGCGAAATTCCAGAGCGTAGAGTAGAGAATTGCAATCAAGCTTCAACCTTAGTCTTCACAATCGATAACTCTTCGAACTCAATTTCACTATTTTGTTTTGTTACAATGTTTTCATTGAGTAGCTAATTTCCCTACAGTTTAGGGAATTGAGTTGCAACATTGTATGAGATCATTGAATAGCAAGTTTTAGTCTATTGAATTCTGTTCTTTGTTATAATTGCATGAATTGTTATTTTCCTAACTCAGCCTAGCGGTAAACTTAGGTTTATAGCAATTGCATGATATCTAATTGGATTGACATAGTAGTAAAGCCTAGCGGTGGAGCTATTGTGGTAATTTGATTAGGTTATTGTTACATCTTCTTGAGACTCTAGCGGGTAATAGAGGATAGAACTAGAATTAGGTAACAACCCTAGCGGGACTATCTAATTAGAACTACTATAAAACTGTAAGCTACTAGGCCTGGGACTTTTCGGGATATGACATAAAAAAGTTCAACCCATACCCAACCCGCATAATATAAATTTGAGTTCGGGTTTACTAATTTTAATATCGAACCCAGTGTGAATGCGTGAGGAGCACGTCGTTGAGTGCTGCGAATTTGTCCCGACTCTCCTTACTAGTATAGTATTGGCAAGCTGGGGTCGAATCCACAGGGAACGGTGGAAGTCTCTTTTCGATCTACAAACTAAGAATTGGGGTTGTGAGTAAAAAGTACGAAGAAAAGAAAAAGACATATGCGCAAGTACCACTGGCGCACAAACAGACAACAAGTGAAAAAGATGTAAATAACTACGCAAGAGATGAGCTCGGTTCAGATTCTTCACTATGAATTCTATGTTTATCCTCGGTCACTAATGGTACATGATATAAATTGTCCACGTAGATTTAAGGTCCTGTCACAGCTTAATAACCTACACATACATTCCGGTCAAAGTCTGTATGATATTATTACTCAATCTAGTCTAGTCAATAACGAATCCGGTCAAGGTAGCTACTGCCTATTCTAGTGTTACTCCTATCATTCACAGTCACGTACTTCTGATAGTTTAACTATAGATAACAGGTTTTACAACTAAGTCTGCGGTGCAAGGCTTCGCTTAATTGTCTCACCTAATTATCATGCAATTGTGCTTGGAATAATAATACTAAACTTATCATGCAAATTAAGAACAAGACCTCAAAACATATAATTCATAGATTCAAATCCAAACCGAGTTCAGTAAGTTAGCTAGACATACTGAATGAATACATCTCAAGAATAATTATATGACAACTAAATAACAAGACAAATCTGAAGTGGTGCGTCGGCAGTCTCGCGTTAGCTTGCGCGCACGGCCAAATCGGAATTCTGCTCTGAGCCGTCTGGTCCCTTCTGCGTGCATGTATGTGATCTTCATAAATCTTTGTATTTATAGCCTTGCCTCCTAGGGTTTCCACGAATATTTAGGCAAGGATATCTGTAGGAAATCATCTATATCTCTAAAAATCAGCTTAGGAAATATTAAATCTCCAAAAACTGAACTTAGAAATATTCCTCGCGCGTGATGACGTCATCGACCCGAATATCTCGCTATCTGTTGACGTCACCGTTTTGCTGTCTTCTGCGCGTCCTTCACTCGCGCGCCATGTTGCTCGCGCGCCAGTGGCCTTTTGTCTGATGTCGTTGCCTTGTTATCTTTTTGCCTGAGATTCAGCCTCCTTGTTGCGTTTTCGTTCTAACTCTTCTTTAAAACCTGAAATACAAAACTACACCAAAACCGTAATCTTATACCAAAATATGTTAGAATAAAAGCCATGTCAAGGACTTAAAGTAGCGTACAACTGCACTCTATCAAATCCCCCCGCACTTACTCTTGTTCGTCCCTGAACAAGTCGGCTTCCTTACCTTTTGTGTAATGCACACGTGAATGTTGGACTTACTGCGCCACCCGTCTGCGCCACTCTCACAACCTGCGCACTTGTGATCATACAACACAAAACTGACTTAAGTTATTAATCCAAACCTTGTGTTACCTCTCTTGTGGAATGCATATCAATTCGGATGATTGGGAGATAGTCCTTTTAAGCACCGGTCACCGAATTCTTCTTGAGTTGCGATTGCATGGTTATTCGTGTTCGCTTTCTCTGGTACGTGATTGATCCGCGACTTAGGGTTTCTGAGTTTACGTCTTGACG
>QZGG01002984.1:0-29182 GCA_006409495.1 Sedum album
TATAAATCATTAATGATTTATTAAAAGTGATGTAAATTTTTAAAAAAAGTGTATTACAAATTTTAAAAAAATGCATTACAATAAAAATTTAGAAGTGCATTACAATAAACTATTATTAATGCATAGAAAATTTGCTATTTTATTATTTATTTGCATTAAAACATGTACTTGAGAATGATATTTATGGGTTTGGTTCCGGTACAAACCATATTTAAAATAAAAACTTAGAACCAATATAAACCACACGATCAAACAATTCAATGGATGAGATTAATGACATTATTAATATGGTAATTACTATCATCAATCAATATGAGGGGCACACTTGTCAATTCAATTTTTATAATTGATAATTAATGATTTTTTGGAAGTGTATTAATATATTTTTATAAAAAAGTGCATTACAATATTTTTGCAAAAGTGCATTAATTTTTTTTTAAAAGTGCATTACAATATTTAAAAAAGTGCATTACAATATTTAAAAAATTGCATTACAATATTTTAAAAAAAGTGCATTAAAATATTTTTTAAAAAGTGCATTACAATCTGCATATTAAAAAAGTTATTACAATTTTTTAAATTTTATGCATTTTTGAAATTTCTATTAATGCACTTTTTATTAAAAAATTGATGCACTTTTAAAGTATTTAGTGATGCACTTTTTATATCCACTAATTTAAAATTTTAAAATAAATTATATAAACTAAATTTTTTGTGCAATTTAAAATAATCCATTTATTAACTATATTGATCTGAAATGACAAGTGTGCCCTTTCATCACTAAAAATAATTAATATTTGATTAATGGGGTCATCAATCCAAATCATTTAATTCTTACATCTTAAGGCTCACATTAGTTCTAAGTTTTCATTTTAAAATAGGTTCTCATCTGAACCTTTCCCTGATATTTATAACTAATATATAATAAAGTGTTTTGATTAGTGGCATAGTTAATATTTAATAAAAATAACAGGGGTATAATGGTGATAGGAAATGTGACTTCATTTTGTAACGTCAATACCACCATTCCCGCTTCAAACATATAATAGATTTTTAAAAGTGCATTACAATTAATTTTTAAAAGTGCATTACAATGTGTGCATATATTTTTTTTTCTAAAATTTATTTAAAATTTAATGCATATTTAAAATTTAATGCATATTTAAAATTTGTAGTGATGCACTTTTTATTAAAATGTTTTAAAAAATTGACGTACATTTGAAATATCTAGTAATTCTCTTTTTATATCCACTAATTAAAAATAAATTATATAAACCATATATTTTAAAGCTCTTTAAAACGATTTGGAAAAACAATTGTGTTCTTTCATTAATAAAATGAGTAATATTTTATTAGTGAGATTATAAATCTAAATCATTTAATTGTTAAATCTTGAGACTCACATTTGTCCTAAATTTTCACAATGCACAACTCTTTACGACTATATTAAAAAGAAAGGATTTAAGTAGGACAAAATAATTGAGGGATATCATAAGTTTACCTTCCGTTTGGATGTGGAAATAAAATTCAAGGAACAATTTCCCATGAAAATTGAGAGGAAATGTTTACATTGTTCTTCAATTATTTTTTCATTTTTCTTGATACAACCAAACACACCCAAATATATTTCCCTTTAAATTTTTCATCAAATTTTCTTTCCATCCATTTTCCATGCGACCAAATAGGGCACTAATACATTAGGATTCCAAATAGCGAACTTCAATTTATAGAAATATCATTTAGAACAGAATTACTGCGCACAAATTTGGAACTATTTCAAAACAAACGCTTCGTTTGGTTGCTTGAAAATCGGGTGGAAAAGAAACTTTGATGCAAAATTTATAAAAAAATCTTGGGGTGTGTTTGATTATATCAAGGAAATGAAAACATAACAAATGTAACAATATAAATTTTCCTCTTAAGAGAAAATTACTTTTCTTTATATTTTTTCTTAATTTTATCTCCACTACTTTTTCACATCCAATTGAATGGTTAATCATTAAGATTCCAAATAGCAAACTCCAATTTATAGAAATATAATTTTGAGCCGAATAGATCATCTCTCAGCAGTTGATTTTAAGGAGGACATAAATATTTTAGTAAGAAGGAAGGACATCATCTCATCAGTTGATTTTTATCAATCCAACGGTTGATATTAATAACCGTCAATCACCAACCGCACGTGTTTTTTGCAAATCCAACCACCTAATTAATTAAAAACCAAATTTAATCTCAACCGTCGAATTAATCAAAATCAACGACCAAGATTACGTCTTTATGTATCACAAAATTTGCATGTCTTTCTAGAACCCAACTCTATTTTTAACTATCATTTTGAACCGGATTATTGAGCATAAATAGAAAATAAAAAAATCATATTACTTATTTTTAACTATTTATTTTTAACTATTTATATTAAATTAATTTGAATGTAAGGAATCTGAATCCAATTTTTATCGTTCATAGTTACAACATAATCAAATTCTTAATTTGATTTTTTAATTGTATTATAATAAAATTACTTAAACTACCTATCATTAATAAAAATAGAGAATGGATCAAATGAAAAGTGCTAGTTTGGTTATAAAATGCAAACAAATCTAAACACCCATTAGATTTCAATCAACGGTTATAATTAAAGAATATTAATTAATACAAAAAATTACAAAAGGGCAATAATGGGAATACAAAGCATAATATATTTTTCAAATATATTCATTAATATCAATCCCTTATTTTAAGGAATCGACATTTAATTTTATGATATGAAAAATCTACATTCAATTTTTTGATGTGAAGGTGATTTTTTTTATAGTTACGTGAAAAAATTATTAAATATTTTTGCTATCAATCAATTAGTGATTTATAATACCAAACACTTTTTGGTATATAATATGATTCATGATTTGGTCATATGATAGCAAATTATGAATCATGTCGGAGCAAATCATGACTAGATGATATGATTCAAAAGTTACATTATGTTATACAGTATGGTCGTCAGTTGTGAGGGTTAAGGCCAAAATTTGTGCAATTTAAGTTTGTAATAGTGTATGACCCATGAATCATATTATAGCAAATCATGAATCATAGTATAGCAAACTATGAATCATAGTATAGCAAATTATGAATCATAGTATGACAAATTATGAATCATAGCATAGCAGCGCATGAATCATATCATGGCAAATCATGAATCATAGCATAACAAATAATGAATCATATTGTAGCAAATCTCGAATCATAGTATGATTCAAGAATCATGCGGGGTCAAATCATGAACCGTTGCTTACAACATTTATGATTCATTATATGATACCTTATGATTCATGAATCATGCGGCATCAAATGTTGAACCTTTGTTCTAATAGTTGGTCCATAGTTCTAATGTTTTAATTTAATTAACCTGCAATATGCAAGCCAAATCCCATTAGGATCTCATGAAGTTTGAGAAGTGTGGTGTGTGGGTAGGTTTTTGTTCAAAACCGAAAACAAAGATACGGGGAGCAATATCTGCCTGATGCAGCACCACAATCCCATTAGGATCCATCTTCCTACAATCTCCAGTCGACTTAGCCGCAATCCCAAACCCTAACGGCACATCCGACATACTAAACACCACAACACCATCCCCAGCTACAATCCCTTCAGTAATCCTCCCTAACCCACCTTTCAACACATGATTCCCATACAAAAGCGAGATCTCCGAAGTGGGTTTCAACCACACTTTATGCTTTGCATTCGCTGCAAATATACTCAAAGCCTAGAGTTATAATTGACACCTACTCCTAATTTGTGTTCAAAGATACGGGGAGCGAGATTTTCGGAAACAAAGATCAAAACCGCCTGATTCTTTGGTATTTTTTGGGACTAATTTACCCTTTCTGAGTTTTTGAAATAATAATGTCATATTTAATATTTCATTTAATTGTATTTCGACCCCCGAATTAATAACCGTCCGATCTGATTATTTAACAATTCAGATCTGTTTGTATTTTTATAACCTAAACTAGTAAATTGATGCACAAAATTTTGTGCAGATAACATTCACTTATTTATTTACTTTAATTTTACTTTTTACTTATTCATATAAATTTTATTTTTATTTTTATTTAATTTTTAAAGGATTGAAAAGAAAATGTGGTTACAAAAGTAACCGTCAATTCAAAGACTTGCGTTTTAAATATAGAGATATGCTTTTCACCTTATCCCTATTCATAATCTATTTGTTCAAACCTCCTCTTAAAAATCCATACGATTGCAGACTGCGTGACCTAATGACGTCACGTGATCGGAATTCCAAGCGGAAACTGGACGACTACGACGCCGATCGTGCAGGTAATGTATTTACTCGCAATCAGTTTGAAGATCCCGAAAGTAGGATTTCAACGTCTAATGATCAGAGATTGAGTTCGGAAGCTGATGGATTAGGGTTACAATTTTTTGTTCGGTTGATTACTGGGAAGAGTATTTTAGTTAGAGTTAGTGGTTCGGATACGGTTCGTAAATTAATGGAGGAGGTGTCGAGGAGGAGTGGGATTCCTGTTTTGGATCAGAGAGTGGTTTATAAAGGGAAGACTTTGATGGATGAGTGTTTGTTGAATGATTGTGGAGTTGTGAATGACTGTGTTTTGCATATGTTTCCGCGGTTGAGGAGTATTAGTTGTTCTGATATGTGGCCAGGGGTTGAGAGGATTATAATTTTGTTGAGAAGGTTATGTGATAAAGAGCGTGATGGTACAGATTTTGTTTCGTTGAAAAATTGGATTAGAATTAAATTGTTGGATTGTGAGACTGATGATTTGAGGAAGATTGTTGTGATGTTGGTGGATTCTAATTTTCCTGCTGAATTGATGAAGGTGTACTTGTCAGCTGATTTGGAGAACCGGCGTTTTGCTTCTGAATGTATTAAACAGATATTTGATACTAGTTTGAAGAAAGGGAGACCGGACTTACTCCCTTTGGTTTTGGAGTTTGGGAATCTGTTGAGAGGTTTTGGGTATGGACTTAGGTTGTATCGCGATTGTCAAAAGGTTCTATCTCAATTGGTTTGTGAGCATTCTAATTCAATGGCGGTGATGATTTGTTTGCATGATATTCTTCCTTTTATTAGTCAGTCGGTGGGTAAGATATGTTCTGATCTGAATGTTCAATCAATGGATTTGGATTCGACACTGGACAACATTCGAAACTTTGGAAGGTTCTTTGAATTTATGATACATGTAGTCAAAGAGCATTCGGGAAGTCAGGGGTGCATTTCTTTTTCTAAAACAATCCCTAATTCTGACACCGCGCATGATCAATCCCTTGATGTTTCAGTCTTTGTGTACAACGTGTATAAGGATCTACTTGCAAAGATACATTTCGATCTGCATATTCTCGAACTTGATGGCATTCCATCAGAACAAATCCAACGTAAGGCACAACAACGATACTTACCAATCCTAAAGGTGCTCTACAACATATCAAAACTTTACTTAGGGGCTGAAGAGAAATATCGAACTATCCTTGGTTCTAGAAAAACTGCGTTATCTTATCTTATTTTGTCGTGTTCAAGCAGCAATGACGACCCTTTCTGGGTTCTTGAGCTCAAGTACTTGCTTGATTTCAAAGCTAAGAGGCATTTAGCATTATTGATGTTTCCAAATGTGAAGTATGGTTATGATGAAACGAGCAAGATGTTAATTGACAGATCAAATGTACTGTCCGAGTCATTTGAGTACATGAAGCATGCAGGCCGTTACACTTTGCTTTCCCATCTACTTGTGGAATTCAAGAATGAGGAAGCCACAGGACCTGGTGTGCTACGCGAGTGGTTGATCATAGTATGTCAGGCTATTTTCTACACCGGGAATCCTCATTTTACAGCATGCCCAAATGATCGCAGAAGGTTTTATCTAAATCCAGGTAAATGTAGTTGTCAGTTTCTTATTTATTCATATCAAGTTTTCAACTACAGAACTTTTTTATTTCCACAAACTAAGACCTCTCCCAAGTCAGTCATCTATGTTTAAAATTAGATATGGTTGCACTGGACTCGGGTTGAAAAAATATGGGACTGCTAAATATCAATTCCTGTCTGATGCATTTCACATAGTGCAACTGTTAAAGTATTAAGAAGTTTATATGACGTGTGAATTGAGATTCTTAATAAGGATATGTTTTTGCTCTGTTTTTAAATCATATCAGAGTACATTGGCATAGTTAGATACACTGATTTTATTGGTGGTCTTTGCTTCTGCACTTGCCATTTCCTTGACCCTTTTTTATGACGCTCTTATTCTAGAGAGGTTACTTTTAAAGGAGTGACTCTTTCCTTTAAGCACCCTTATTTTCAGTTTATTTTTTGTCGTGCGAGTGCACTTTCATCTGACATGGCAATTTTTATCAATCAGTGGAACGGCTTATAGCAACTGGGCGAGTGGAATCATCATTCATTTGCATTGTTTGTTGATCAGTTTTATCCTAGCTATCAGTGAATTACTATTTCCGCATCCATCTATAACACAAACTGATCACATTATTTCTTTTATCTACAGCTTCTACAGTGGAACCATTGTGCCCCGACTATTTACGCTTTTGTGGCAGGGTGATAGCATTAGCATTGAGGCACAGAGTACAAATAGGCATTTTGTTTGATCGAATATTTTTCTTGCAGTTAGCTGGAATGCCTATAACTTTAGAAGATGTAAAGATGGCAGATCCAATATTCTACAAAAGTTGCAAGCGAATTTTGGATATGGATGCTGAATTTGTTGACACTGATGCTTTAGGGTTGACCTTTGTGAGGGAAGTTGAGGAGATGGGTTCTAGAAAAGTTTTGGAACTTTGTCGGGGTGGAAAAAACAAAGTTGTGAATAGCCATAATAGGGGAAAGTATGTGGAGTTGTTGATTGTCAGTCGCTTTGTGGTTTCAACCTCATGGCAGTGGCGGTATTTTTCCAAAGGTTTTGAAGATATTCTTGCAGATTCATTGGAATGCAAGTGCTTCTTCAAATGTTTAGATCTGGAAGATCTCGACCTAATGCTACAAGGGAGTGCTACAGACATTTCTGTAGAAGATTGGAAGGCACATACAGTGTATAACGGCTATAATGAATCCGATGAAGAGATAGCCTGGTTTTGGATGGTAAGTCTTTTTTTAATTTTACATCATCTAGATGCTGGTAGTAATTAGTATTTCTATATCTTTAAATCATCAATTTTGGGCTTGGGAATCTCCCTATTATGGAATGCCTTTTGAACACTTATTTATTTCTTTGCTTATGTCTATTTGAGTAGTTGCTTCTTTTGTTGTCACTATGTTAAGCATAAGTTTAGGCTTGTTGTTGACTGAAAGTATTGATGTCTTTTAGCATCTGCCTCTATGTGGCCATAATCCCTACCATCCCAATCCGAGGACACTAATTTTTTATATAAATATTCACTGCTTTTGCACAATTATTATTCTTAAGTAATCTTAAATTAACCTAGAAATAATATTCCTAGTTATAAATCTCGTCTTGACAATCTTGATTGAAACTCCAAAGGCTGGGTTAAAATGACCTTTTTGCCATATCATGAAACCTTGAAGATGTGAAATTTGGGTAAAGTGTATTGTATTTACCACTTTTTTCTTGCTGTGAATATAGCCATCATGAATCTAATGCAAGTATGCATACCTTTCAGATTGTTGACGAGATGTCAGTTGAACAGCAAAGGACGCTTCTCTTCTTTTGGACCTCAATAAAGTATCTACCACTTGAAGGTTTCCAGGGCTTGAACAACAGTCTTCAGCTTTCCAAGACATTAGTCTCTCAGGACAGACTCCCAACTTCACGGACATGCTTTCATACCCTGTGTCTACCCCCATATTCATCATATAATTTAATGCGAACCCGTCTCAATGTCATTACTCAAGAGCATGTTGGCCTCAGCTTTGGCTCATACTAACAGCATTTTTTGATTCAATCCACGTAATTTAAACAGAAAAAAACAGTGTACAGAGCTGGTTACAAGTTTTGAATTAAATAGGCTCAATATGTTTTTACTCCCTCCGTCCCATAATTTATGTCCCATTTGGTTCTTTGCACGGTTTTTAAGGAATGAAAGAAAAAATAATTAAAAAAGATAGTTGTGTGGTAAAGAAAGAGAAAAAAGTGATTTGATAGATAATAAATGGTATAAAAGAAGAGAGAAGAGAAATATGTGGTGGAAAACTAAAGAAGACATGTTCATTTATGGTAAGTTTTAGAAATGAGAAGATGATTTTGGGACACCCAAAAAGGAAATGAGACATTAATAATGGGACGGAGGGAGTAGTATTTTGTGTTCAGTACATTTTTTAGGTCATAACAGATTCTTACCGATATCATTATATAAATGACTCTACTTTTAGTTGCAGCATTTGAAGAAGCAGGTATCAGTAAGTTTATCTTTTGCCCTTCAACTCAGTCACTCTCAAGCTCCGCTGATCAGTTTTAGAGATGACCAACAGCAGTAACCTCTTATGTAGATACATATTAGGGGGGCGTCTCTGGTGGATCCACTACTATTTGGTGGATCCATGAGTCTAGATCTGGACCACACGTTTGATATATCAAATCGTTAGAATTGTGACACGTGTGAGGGGTAGTTAAAAATTGGTTTGGTTAGTAATGGACTGAGTTTTAATGGAGTGAGGGTAGTTAGGTCATTTATGTGTGAGGCTCCTTTCTGTCACTTCTCACTTTCTCACCTTCTCACCTTCTCACCTTCTCACCTTCTCACCTTCTCACCTTCTCACCTACTCACCTTCTCACCTTCTCACTTTCTCACCTTGTCACCTTCTCACCCAATTCCTCACTTTGAAACCCATCTCGAGAGCAGCGGGAGAGAGGCTGAGAGAGGAAATTGAAACCAAGAGGGAGGCTGAGAAGTGGGTTTGATTTGGGTGGTGAAGAGGCAGGCCGTGGATCTGAGGCCATGGATTTGGGCGGTGAGGCGACCGACGTGGGTTTGGGCGGTGAGGCGACCGACGTGGGTTTGGGCGGTGAGGCGACCGACGTGGGAGAGAGGAAAGAGAGGGAGGTGGTTGGAGGCGACCGCCAGCAGGTCGGGAAGTATCATCAATGGAGGTGGTTGGAGGAGCTATGGCATAAGGCGCTGGTGGTGCATTGTATGAGTTTGGTGGAGTAGGATTAGGGTAAAATGGTGGTGATGTTATAGTTGGTTTGTTGGATTGGGGTGGTGGAGTACTTGGATGGTGTGGATACTGAGGTGTTGAGGTGGTTGGTCTGGGTGGAGAGATGTGATGAGGTGGCGGAGGAGATTAATATTGCTTTAGAGGTGAGCTGGTTTTGGTTTGGGTTGGTGGAGCTACATGAAGTTGCAGGGGTGGTGGTGGATATTGGGGTTAATGCTTTGACGCTGGTGGTGGTAGGACTCGGTTAGTTGGTGGTAGATGCAAGGTGCTGGTGGTGGATAATGATGATGGTGGTGATGGGTCGGTAGTGGGGATACAGGCAATATGCTGTCCTGTGTTTTTCCAGAAGCTGTGGAATTGTTTTAAGTGGATCAGTGCATTTCTTTTGGTGTCTTTGGTGTCTTCTGACTTTGTTGGAGCTCTTGACCACTTCACTCAGGTTTTAGTTTCAATCGATTAAAGATTTGATCTTTTTGAAGTTTAAGGGTGTTTTAATTTATGTGGTTTGATGTTGAATTGAGAGACATTAGTGGTGGATTCTGCCCAGATGATGACCTGAAATTAGGTTTATCTTGTTAATGTTTAATATTGAAGTGTTGTTGGGATTTCAGGTGGTGAGGGATTACAAAGATTTCGCCTTTTCCGAATATGCCAGAGTTGGGAGAGCATTGGCTTTGTATGAGATTGGTGATCGAGACGAAGCCATTGCTGAAATGGAGGATGTTTCGATATCACTCAAAGGCTATTCCGGTACTTCTGATATAAACAATTTCAATCCAAAATTTATATGGTGCTAATTTTGTTTTATTATTCTGATTTGGGAAGTTTTTTTGCTGTTGCAGAACTTCTGAAATGGAGAATCGTGTATCAGTGTGGATGTATTTTAGCGAATTGGGCATTTTGAGTTAACAATTGGAACATATAACTTATCGAACTTGTTGTTGCACTTTGTTAATGCACCTTGTTATTGCACTTCTCTGTTGCACCTTGTTGTTGTACTTTTATCGAACATTTGGATTTGGAACTTGAAACTTGATCATGATATTCTATGTTTGCTTTTGGTGTTTGCATTTTGGTTTTGCATTTTATAGTTGCATTTTCAATTTGGATATTCGAAAGGGAAATAAAATAGATTATCGCGACATAGAGGGAAATTACAATGTTTTCATCAAAAAGTTCATTTATCAAAATTAAATTCACCAAAATGTGATTTGCATGTAAAATACAATTTCTAATAGTTTTGCATCAGCACATTGCTCTGAACGTCCACCAGCCAACTATTTAGCCAACTTAAAAGTACGGAAGCATATAAAATTTATACAAAAATAGCTATACAATGAACATGGAACACAATTGTAGGCTTGATGCAACTCTAAAATGCAACTGAAAAATGCAAGATCAAAATGCATATGTGAAATGCACATGTGAAATGCAACAATGAAATGCGATAACTAAACAAATTGAATTTCATTCAACAGGGCGTACAATCATCATATTGCTCGACAGTTGCATCTTGTGTACGTCAAAAAGCGTTGGAAAGCTGCTCCTCTATTTGTTGCATCAGGTTTAGAGTTGATGTTCCCCTTTGTTTGTTGCAAAAAACATTTTTTACTGAAGCAACTGTGATTTCCAACTGCGAACAGAACACAATTTAGGTAAAAATGATATTGAAGCATATCATTTTTGCATTATCGTTTGCAGTTCACATATGCATTCGAAACTTGCATTTCTAGTTGCATTTTACATGTGCATTTTGTAGTTGCATTTTACATGTGCATTTAGATCTTGCATTTAGTCTCTTTTTCCCAATTTTTGTATAAATGTAGAGAGGTTTCAGTAGGTTTAGGCTTTCAGTAAATATGGTTGGAGTTTATGTGACTACATTCAAGAGCCCCCCTCAACAAGCTCTAAACACTAAACAATAAACTTTAAACCCTAAATCCTAACACAAATGGGAATCCCCCTGCTGCATAGGTTCGGTAGAAATAGAACCCCGCCTCAATTGACTGAAAATTTTGTTCATGCTTGGAGGTTAAGTGCTCTGCACACAACGAAGTCCAATATGTTACCCCATTCGGCGATGTAGTCACTAAACAATAGAAATCATTTGTTACCGTACAACTATGATTACCATCTGCCAACACAACATAAAAAAGGGTAAATGATACGGAAACATATTAAATTTATACAAAAATAGCAATACAATGAACATGGAACACAATTGTAGCCTTAATGCAACTGTAAAAATGCAACTGCAAAATGCAAGATCAAAATGCATGTGTGAAAATGCATGTGTGAAATGCAACTATAGGATGCAACTACAAAGTGCAATAGTAAGGTGCACATGTGAGAGTGTGATTATTTGGTTTACAAACGGGTTAGAATGGGGTGAGATTATAAAAATGGTGGGGAAATGAAAATCTTGGATTATGAAAATGGTGGGATTGATTAAGGAGAGAGGGTTTGGATTATGAAAATGGTAGGGAAATGAAAAAGCTTGGATTATGAAAATGGTGGGATTGATTAAGAAGAGAGGGTTTGGATTATGAAAATGGTGGGATTGAATAAGGAGAGAGGGTTTAGATTATGAAAATGGTGGATTTGTAAGGAGAGAGGGATTGATTAAGGAGAGAGGGAAAATGATGGGTTTGTAAGAAGAGAGGGATTGCATTAAATGAACAATCTAATCATTGCATTAAATGCTACTAACTAAACTAATTAAAATGCAACTATTCCGAATTTGCCCTTTAGTTAGTTTTCAATAGAAAGTTAGGGGGACATGTGGACTCCTTTGACACCATTGATCTTAAACCATCCAAAGGCTAATAAACAGTGGCGGAATCAGGACGAAATATTCGCCGGTGCTCAAATAATTTTTTTAGCCGGGGCTCTAATAATTTTTTCAGCCGGGGCTCAAATAATTACTTTACCCGGGGCTCCAAATCGAATTATGATAAATTATACCTGGTAAAAAAAAAAATTTCCTCGCCGGGGCTCCAGCCCCCTGGTTCCGCCACTGCTAATAAATGGACTCATGGATCCACCAAATAGTAGTGAATCCACCAGAGTAATTCCCTACATATTAGTCCTCTAGACGACGGTGTGTTAGCTTAAAATATACAATACAACTACGTTTGATATTCTGCTATTTCGAACCCAGCCCCTATAGTTTGAATAGTTATATCCAAATTTTATAATATATAAACCGACTCCTTAAACCTCTCTACTCTTCATTATCCCAATTACACTTCGAAACCCTAAACCCTAATTTCTCACTCCACCATCCATGTCGATGGCATCTCTCCGATTCCGCCGTCTCCTCCCGACCGCTTCCGCCGTCTCCTCCCGACCGCTTCCGCCTTTATCTCCCGCCAGTTAACCCCTTCCACTCTTCCCTGTCCTTCTCCTTACATGCTTTTGACTCCGACCGTGGCGTCTTCGGTAGTCCAGTTTCAGTCTCGGTCTTTCAAATCGACGCCTGTATCCTTCCTTTCGTCGAGGAATATGAATAGGAATGATCGGGATGATGAGAAGCTGGATCCGGATGCGATTTTGTTTGAAGGCTGTGACTACAACCACTGGCTTATTACCATGGATTTTCCTAAAGATCCCAAACCTTCTCCGGAAGAGATGGTTGAGACTTATGTGCAGACTTGTGCCAAGGGATTGAATATCAGGTTAATTTTACCAGAGTTTGATATGTGTGAATTTCATGCGAAAGTGATTATTTCAGTCAGAATTGTTTTTGTCAATTTTTTCTAGAATTGGGAAAATGAAACATTGTGTTGGTCAAGTCCTGTTGCTAAACAAGAGGCAGACATGCTTTTTTTCTTCAGTTTGTGATTTGTGATAAATCCGTTTGTCAAAGAGTTTAAAAGTAAGTAAATATAGCTTGCTGGAAAAAGTTTGAATATTGATGCCTGTCTGATTTCAAGTAACCCTTTGATTTATGTGTCTATGTCTTGCAGTGTCTTCTGACAATTGATTTATGTCACTCTATGATACCAATATGTTAGATCTATTTGTATTTATTTTTGAATTATCTACTGAGAATGGTTTTATGGTTGTGGGAATGAAGTATGATAGTATAAGTGTGAAAGCGGCTTGAATGGTGCTTGTGAATGGATTTCTAACTATGTTTGATTGTGATGATGGCTTGTGTTATCAGTGTTGAAGAGGCCAAAAAGAAGATTTATGCTTGTAGTACAACAACTTACCAGGGGTTTCAGGCAATTATGACCGAAGCAGAGTCTGAGAAGTTTGAAGGTATATCAGTCTTTTCATTATTTGAACATTTTCTGAGTAGTGAGTATGTTTGCTAACATATATTTACTTCTTATTCGTAGGTCTTCCCGGCGTTGTGTTTATATTGCCAGATTCATACATTGACCCTGTCAACAAGGAATACGGAGGTTGGAAGTTATCACTTTATTAGTTTATATTTCACTATTTTTTATGTTATGTATATAACTGACTAAATTTGTGTCGCTTTTAATGTCAATTGCAGGGGATAAGTATATCAATGGGACAATTATACCACGACCACCTCCTGTTCAATATAGTAGAGGTCGCAACGAAAGAAACAGACCTAGAAACTTCAATCAGCAGGGTCCACCAGGAAACTTCAATCAGCAGGGTCCGCCAGGAAACTTCAATCAGCAGGGTCCACCCGGGAACTTCAGTCAGCAGGGTCCACCAGGGAACTTCAGTCAGCAGGGGCCGCCCGGAACTTCAGTCAGCAGGGTCCACCAGGGAACTTCAGTCAGCAGGGGCCGCCCGGAAGCTTCAATCAGCAGGGGCCGCCCATGCAAGGTGATGGCAGGAGCTACACACCTCGAAATTTTCCACAACAAAATAATGGTCCATCCGGGCAAGTTCCTCCTTTCCCATCACCACCTGGGGGGTTTCCTCAAGGAGGACGTATTGGCAACTTCAACCAGCCTGGGCAAGGAAATTATTACCCACAAGAACAAAGAGCTCCACCACCGGGTGATCAAAGAGGGTTTGGACCGCCAGGTGGCTTTCAAAACTTGAGACCTGGACCAAACCAAAATTTTGCACCTGGTGCAAGTGAAGGCTACGGCCCTGGAGCAAGAGTAGAGCAGGGACGTAACCAAGGCTTTGGGCCTAGGAGTGGTGGAAATTATGGTCCAGGGGGAAGAGCCGAGCAGGTACCTGGTCAAGGATTTGGACCAGGTGTTGGTTATGCTCCTGGGCTTAGAAATGAGCAGGCACCTAATCAAGGTTTTGGTCCTGGGGCTAGTGAGGAGCAAGGACCTAATCAAGGCTTATCAACTGGTGGGAACTTTGGGCCAGGAGCAAATGGTGATTATGCGCAAGGAAACCAGGTAAAGTTGTAGTTGATTACATTATTTGCATAATCATCAAATAGCTTGCCTAATGGTAACTGTTCATCTGTTACCTGCTTTTGCCATAGGCTCACATCACTTAGCCTAATGATCCGTTGTGTTTATGATGCAGGGTAGGTAATTTAGAAAATCCAGTTCAGAGCAAAGTAACTGCCTATGTCCGAGTATCCACTATATTCAATAACAATAGAGGCTGCTTAGTTTCTCGGTGGGTCAGTGATGGCCTGAAAGCTTAAGTTTTTTTGTGAGATTTGTGAACTTAAAACCATAAATTATTGAAAAAAAATAATATATTTCTCATGTAAGATACTAAGTTTTGTGTCCTCTAGTTATACGAAAAGTTTGAAGCGTTGCCGCAAGGCCAATGTAAGCAGCCAAATTGCATATATTTTCATTCAATTATGTAGACTTATTCGGTGAACAAACTCATTCTTTTATCAAGTGAAGGTGTTGTTCGCTTATCGTTAATTAAACTTTTGTTACAAAAAATGAAGGGTAAATTGTCGGAAACCACCCATAAGTTTGGGGTTTTTTCGGGAACCATCTATATCTTTAAAAATTATAAAGTCACACCCTTATGTTTATAAAATTTGTCAGAAACCATCCATATGTTTAATTTTAATTGAAATATTAGTAAAAATGATAAAAAAACTTATAAAAATACAAAAAATACATAATTAATTAACAAATTTCATAAAAAACATTTAAAAAATCAGAATATTAAATAAATATAAAATAGAAACAGAAATTTGAAATGTATTCATATGATATGAATTTAAAATATAAATATAAAATCCATATGTTTAAAATAAACCGAAATATTAACAAAAACCATAAAAAAACTTTTAAAAATGCTAAAAAATACATATATAATTAAAAAAATCATAAAAAAACTTTTAAAAATAAGGATATTAAATAAAATATAAAAATAAATTTTAAATGAAGTAGTATACTTTTTATTCATATGGTATGTATTAAATGTGAAAACTAAATCTATACAAAAATATGGTGTCTCACAAATTTATAAATTTTTGAAGTTTTTTTATTTTTATGGTGCCACTATTAATTATGAGTTACATGGTATCATATTTGTAATTTTAAGACACCATATTTTTGTATAAATTTAGTTTTCACATTTATATCAAAATTATAGCTTTCAATAGAAGAATTATAATTTGCATGTGTAGTTAGTAGTTATATTGAATAAATAATAGTGTGTTATACGGTTACACTTACTACATACGCCATAATAGCGCATACAAATATAAATTTTGATACGTTTTTACTTATAAAGCATACAAGTACAATTTTTCTTGCATATAAAGTAAAGTTTAAACACTCATTTTAAGACATTAAGATTTTTTTTAAAATTTAATAGAGCAATGATGGTTGCCGGTAAATTTTTGTAATTTTCAATACGCCATATTTTTGTATAAATTCATTTTTCACATATGTATACATATACATATCATATGAATACATTTCAATTTTTTTTTATTTTTATATATTTTTTTATTTAATATTCTGATTTTTTTTAAAAAAATTCTGATTTTTGTTAATTAATTATGTATTTTTTCGTATTTTTATAAGTTTTTTTTTTATCATTTTTACTAATATTTCAATTAAAATTAAACATATGGGTGGTTTCTGACAAATTTTATAAACATAAGGGTGTGATTTTATAATTTTTAAATATATGGGTGGTTCTCGGAAAAAACCCAAACTTATGAGTGGTTTCCGATAATTTACCCAAAAAATGAATGTATATTTTGGCTGTCAGGCAACAAAGGATGACCTTTTCTAGAGGCTTACTTTCATTTGGCCAAATCCAAGAAACAAATTATCAAAGCTGCGGTTTAGCTTCCTTTCCGTCTTACTCCCTCCGTCCCATTTTAAGTGTCCCATTTGAGAACTTTCACGGTTTTTAAGAAAATTAAAAATGTGAAATAAAAAGTAAGAAAGAGAATGATGAGATAAAAAGTATGAAAGAGAGTGTAAATGTAAAGGTAAAAAAAATTCTATTTTAGAAAATGAGAATATCATTTTGGGACATCCAAAAAGGAAATGGGACACTCATAATGGGACGGAAAGAGTAATGGTTTATTGTAATACCTCGATTTGTCCAATATCTAATTTGGTAGGTTTAAATTCCACTTTCTTAATCTTATTTGGAGTACCTTACTTGCTTGAATGTCATTTTAATTAAATCTATTCATTCTATGACACGATGTGAACAATTTCACATAAGAATTTGAAATAAAACTCAATAATTCTCCCTAATATAAAATTAAATTTATCATTTTTTAAAAGGCTACAATTATTGTTAAATTCCACCTACTAGCTAAACTTAATAAATACGGTCAACAAGCTATCATTTAAGCGTTTCAATGGAATATTCAATCGTGCGATTCAATCAAAAGATACTCTTTCAACTACAATTCTAATTAGGGTTTTTTGCCGAAAACCACCCGCCCAATAGGCCAATTTGAAAGAAACCACCCTCCAACTTTTAAAAAATAATAATCACCCTTCAATTTAAGTTTCATTTAGTTGAGCCACCCCTTCACTGTTCCGTTACTATTTCAATTAGATGTAACCATTGACTATGTTGACCATCCCTTAATCCATAGTTATAGATAAATTACTCTAAATAATCCTAATTAAATACATAATCATATTTAAATAAATAAACTTGATTAGTTAAATTTAACCCCCATCACTTTATGATATATTTAACTATATAATTATGATTTGTGATAAATTTAGTTTAGGGTATTAAGGATTCATATAAATTTAAGATTTATTTGAATTATTAATTAGAATTATTAAATTTATAATTGTATTTTGGGTTACTTTAGTTTAGGAGTAATTTTTGTTTAATGATTAATTTAATTTAAAAATTAATTGAATAATTAATTAGTATTATCTTATTATATACTTTTAATAAATTACAAAATACAGTCTAGACTATCTATAATGAATGCATTCTATTTTTAATTAGTCAAATATGTATAGCTAAAATTATCAGTTTCTGGTGAATGGAATTTATATAATGAGGGGTTTAGATCAAGAGATCATATATTTTCATAAACCAAATGACAATCTTAGTCGTTGGTTTTTAATTAGATTGACGGCTGAATTTGCAATACATATGAGTTGATGGATTTGACAGTTATTTTTTTATTAACATCCGTTAGATTTATTAATAATCAACGGTGGAGATTTATCTCACAGTCTAATCAAAAGTAAAATGTCGTTCTTGAACTTTACTTATATAATGAGTATATAAATTAAGGGAAAAGTTCGAGGAGGACAACTATATTTTTGTAAGACAGTAAGACACTATACGGACCGATGAGATTAAAAGTAAAATAACTGTCAAATTCAACCGCCCGTATTTTTTGCAAATTCAACCATCCATTTTTATTCATAACCAACTTTAATCTCAACCGATGACTAATAAATTTCAATGGTTTATTCATTATATTGATAATTATACCTAAATAAATTGAGATAGTCTGGTCCTCAATTTGAAAATTGAGATCAAATTGAGGTAGTCCGGTCCTCAATTTGAAATTGTGTGGTAGTTCAGGACATGTTTTTGTAATTTTCCCTTATTTTAATTCAAAAGTTAATTGAATTTTAAAGGTTAATTAGGATGTTTAAGTTTAATTATGTAAATATAATTTGGGATTATACTATTTTAGAGGGTAGTTTAGTATAGTGGTTAATTTAGTTTAAGAAAATTTTAGTTTAAAGATTAATTTAATTTTAAGGGTCAATTGAACAATTAACTTAGATTATTTAATATATAATTTGAGTTAGTTTTGTTTAGAAATTTATTAATTTATGAGTTAATTTATATTAAATAGTTAATTAAGGTTATATAACCATATAATTAGGAATTAATGAATGGTCAACATAGTCAACCGTTAAATCTAACAGAAATAGTAACGGAACAGTGATGGGGTGGCTGAACTAAATGAAATTTGAATTGAAGGGTGATTATTTTTTAAAAAAAAGTTGAAGGGGTGATTTCGCTCAAATTGGCCTATTGTGCGGATGATTTTCGACAAAAAACCCTTCTAATTACTATGTTTAGGTTTTTTTTGGCATAACAATATGTATATAAATGCCAATGAGACTGTATTATATGGAAGAGTACGGTTCTAGGAGGACACATAAATAAATGTGAAACCGTGAGACACGATCTCGATCGTTGAATTCTAAAATCCAACGGATGAGATTTGATTCAAAAATATAACCGTCACTCTCAACCGCTAGGATTTTTTGCAAATCCAACCGCCCATTATATAAAAACCAACTTTAATCTCAATCATATATTAATCGAATCCAACGGTTGATATTAAGTCCTTCCGTCTCACATAAACTCTTTGTTTCCCTTGAACTTTACCCTTATATGCAAATATCAAAGTTATTTGATAAAATTTCGTAACTGAAATATTTGGCTATTTCAGATTTTTAACGAAATTTTAATCCTACAACTTTTTAAGAAATGCACACGATTAATTTTGCATCTATTGGATTACTTTTTGATATTATTATCCTAACTTTTAGCAATAAAAAAAGTAGCAATAATTGAGATATAAAATTATTAAATGGCCCACAAATAAGAATCTTTGCTTACACCCTACGCTTTAAATAGACCGACTCACTAACGACGTTACTAACCTCGAACTTAACGCCGTCAAATACGGCAACCCATCCAAACGGATCTATTCCAGATAAGCATAAAACCAAATCTCACAACCAAATCAACACCATCCACCGTACACGTGTCGCAATCCTATCACCTCTACGTCACGGAGACGTGAACCATCAACCCATCCCTCTCTTATAAATCAGGGTTTTCTTCCTTCATCGTCCTCATTCTTCTCTACTTCGTTAATCCAAAGAAATCGTCAGCAATCAATCGCTCCTTCAAAGGTATGCGTTTTTTCATACTTCCTTTTTTTGATTCAATTTGAGTTCCGATTTCGAGTTTCTGATGTCGATTTGAATATTTCGATTTTGGAATTAGGGTTTGAATGTTTTCAGATCTGTAGATTTACATGTTTATATTTTGATTCTAATTCTGGTTTTGATTTTGATTTTGATTTCGCAGATGCAGATCTTCGTGAAAACTTTGACCGGAAAGACCATCACCTTGGAGGTGGAATCGTCCGACACGATCGACAACGTCAAGGCTAAGATCCAGGACAAGGAAGGAATCCCTCCGGATCAGCAGAGGTTGATCTTCGCCGGAAAGCAGCTGGAAGATGGTCGTACTTTGGCGGATTACAACATCCAGAAGGAGTCGACGCTTCATCTTGTACTCCGTCTACGTGGAGGTATGCAGATCTTCGTCAAGACGTTGACCGGAAAGACCATCACCTTGGAAGTGGAGAGCTCTGACACGATCGATAACGTGAAGGCCAAGATCCAGGACAAGGAGGGAATCCCTCCGGATCAGCAGAGGCTCATCTTCGCCGGGAAGCAGCTGGAAGACGGTCGTACTTTGGCCGACTATAACATCCAAAAGGAGTCAACTCTACACTTGGTGTTGCGACTTCGCGGAGGTATGCAGATCTTTGTCAAGACGTTGACTGGAAAGACAATCACTTTGGAGGTGGAGTCGTCTGACACCATTGACAACGTGAAGGCTAAGATTCAGGACAAGGAAGGAATTCCTCCGGATCAGCAGAGGTTGATCTTTGCCGGAAAGCAGCTTGAGGATGGACGTACGTTGGCTGACTATAACATCCAGAAGGAGTCGACTTTACACTTGGTGTTGCGTCTGCGTGGTGGTATGCAAATATTTGTGAAGACTTTGACTGGAAAGACTATTACTTTGGAGGTTGAGAGCTCAGACACGATTGACAACGTGAAGGCGAAGATTCAAGATAAGGAGGGAATCCCGCCAGACCAGCAGAGGTTGATCTTTGCTGGTAAGCAGTTGGAGGATGGACGCACTCTCGCTGACTACAACATTCAGAAGGAATCCACTCTCCATTTGGTCCTTCGTCTTCGTGGTGGAATGCAGATCTTTGTGAAGACCCTTACTGGGAAGACCATCACTCTTGAGGTGGAGAGCTCCGACACTATTGACAATGTCAAAGCTAAAATTCAGGACAAGGAGGGTATCCCGCCAGACCAGCAGAGGTTGATCTTTGCAGGAAAGCAGCTGGAGGATGGAAGGACCCTTGCTGATTACAACATCCAAAAGGAGTCTACCCTTCACTTAGTCTTGCGTCTGCGTGGTGGAAACTAGTGATGGTTGCTGCTGCTGATGCTTCCTTGGATGTTCGTTTGCTTGGCTTTCTATGTCTGTTGTCTTCATTTCCAGTCAAAAACTATTAATCTGGTCTTGCTTCATTCCAGTTTCTTGTCTGCTTGGTGATTAAAGGCTCTATACGAGTCTGTTCAACCAAGTTTTATCAATTAAATAAAGTTGCTGTTTCAGTATTCTGGATGTTTGCTGTTTGTTGATCAAGTGGTCATTTTGCTTAAAACACTATTTATCATTGTTTTTTTGCTTGTTAGCACATATTAAACCTTGTTACAAGCTTAGCTGCTGCGAGCTATAAAGCTTGAATTCCATCTACTGGTAGGTCATTCATCCAAATCTCCATCCGTTCTTTTGACCATAGGTGTTTTAACTGTTTCTGAATCTCTAGTTCAGCTCCATGGATTTGTAGAGCACTCATCAGGAAGTGTAGGGTATCTATCAAAGTCTTTGCAGTATCATAAATGGCGAGATTCTTCTGCACCCAGTAATAATCTTTTTGTTGAGTTGCAGATGAATCCCAAGCATCCTACTTGTCCCACAAGTTCTGTTGTGGTGGAAACACATGCTGGGTAAGGATTTACCCATTGACAGCCATCAAACCTGAAGTCCTTATAAGACGATACAAAAGGAGCCTTATCCAGTCTGTTTTCTCCAGTCCACTTCTCCCAATCATCTGCATTCCATATGCTGGAGAGCAAGCACATTGACTATTAATCCGGGAAGAAATTTATTACCTTGTCACTGTTATTTTTTTTGATAACAGCATTACATGCATTTCATTCATATTTGGGTGATCATTGGTACGCATATATCCAATGTATATGCCTTATACATCAAATGCAAGCCCCACCCTAGTGGTGTCAACAGACAACCACAATCCTCAGCTTTTCAGCAAACATGCCTACTACGCAAGAGGAAACTCAAGAAACAGAAAAATACTACCGTCATAGCGGCAGAAAACTACTCCCTCCCAAGGAGAATACATACTCAAACTACTGGCTCATAGGCCTTATTCATGGCTCACAGTCCTTATTTAACCTAAAAACGAACATATACAATACACTACACATATGCACAGACACCGAACAACAAATCGAAATAAACCATCACAATTTGGAGCCGAGCAACACCGCCAGAAGCCACCTTGTCACTGTTATTGAACACCCTAACCACTCATTTCCCTGACTCAAGTGGCATTCTTATACATTTCCTCTTGACACGTTTTCCCTTGACATGTGGCAAATTGCTGGGTTGTCTGTGTGGCCTCTTTTGGTGTGGACAGGTGTTCTACCCCTATGCTTTAATTTAGTTCCCTTACAGCCACGTCTTCTGCTCCTGCATCTCTGTCACACGTGTTCTGCAAGTCAATTTTCAGACTATTCTGGACAGCTGGTGTTCCCAGATATCTTTCTTAAAATTCTCGCGCTTCTGTCAAATTTGTTCGACTATTTTTTTGGTAATGAGGCGAAGTACCTCGCTCACACTACTCTTACATTACTTTTATTTTGTGTTCGAGGTCTCCTTTCGCGAGTCGATTGGAATTAAGTCCTCTTTTATTAAGTGGCATTCTTATACTACAAGGGAGGAGGTAGATGCAGAATCCCAATTAATGTTGTCAAAAATGTTTCGTATGAAATGCTAATATCAAGTAGATGGGATTTCAAGTGATGTGTTTCCATATTCGACAGCACAGGCTTCAGCTAAATGTTTGCCAAAATCGAGTTGAATCTATGCTCTCCCTGTCAGCCTTGTTTAAAAAGCGTAGGATTCCATTTTGTGCTGCCAACAGTTAAAACGATTCAGTGCTGTCAGCAGTTACAAATGTAAGACTGGTTTACATTTTTTTCATGGTACAAATCTATGCACTTTTAACAATGTCACTTGCAAAGTGTTGCAAAAAAGAGAGACACTGGTACCTGGTAATGCCTTGGCTCTCCGACGTGCAACATGAATTTGTTGAAGCAAGGAACAAATTGGCTGGAGGTGTTTTGGTTATTTTTTTTGCACAAAGTTCAAATATAATAAAATTCATTTTTATAACTTAATGAAAACAATTACATAAGAGGACATGAAAAATGTCGGAGCAACTATAATAATAAAGTGGTTAGGAACAAGAAATGTTGTAGAATGAAGAAATAACATCTTAATCGTTAATTTTGATTGAAGTAACCAGTGATATCAAATTGGTTTTTTAATTAATTTGAAAATAAATAAGCAAAAAAATATGGGATGCTTGAAATTGAATTTTGATAATTTGTTGGTTAAAAGAAAACATTAGTCGATGATATTAAACTCTCATTTAAATTAACTTGACATTGTAAACCATTTCCTAATAGAGGGCAATCATAAGAGCTCAAAATTTATACTTGTTGCATTAGTTATTGTTGATTACACATGTCTCTTAAGGTGGTTGAGATCTTTTAGTTCAGAATTGAATTGCAAAGAGCTTGAGGGCAATGTCAAGCTTCAGACGGCAGCTGTGATGTTACCTTGTAAATCCAAGTCGCTGATGAGATTAAGTACTAAAACTTCTAGTTCTTACATCGTTTTTAGCCAATCCAACAGATGATTGTGTGACCTAAGATTTGTCACACAATATTGATTTATTCTAAAACACCATTCTCCAACATATTACTTAAGCAGGTGAATCAAACTATCCTCGGGCAATAGAGCACACAGACGAGCCAACAATTTACTAGAAGCTGGGTGATACAAGGTAAAGACCTAAGATCACTCAACTGCAAGAGACACTTTCTCCAAGGTAAAACGCACACAAACAAATGGACCTACAATGTCCAGCAGGGGAGCACTCTCAGTAAAGGCATTTCTAAGTCCGACTGCATTTTACCTCAGCAATAAGGGACTTCACTAAGTAGCTAAATCTAACATGTATGGTTGATTCAGTGACCCCATTAAAGGATCCCTTATTATATAGATGACCCTAAGCATATAAGTGACATGTAAAACTCTGTAAACAAGTGAAGGTAACATGCTTGATCCAATTCGTTAATGAAGACTCTTTGTATCAGTTTACCTTAAGCACCACCATCTCCGGTTAGAAGTAATCCACAAATAAGTTGTGTAAAACATTATAGCATACATAAAAACCATTGATTTATAACATCCTGAAATTATTCAGCTAACAGTAGAAAAGTTGGCCATATAGGTAACAGTCGTGTTATAAAACTTCAATAGACATTGTTATTAAACAGGTTCAAATCACTCACCTTTTTGTATATCATAACAATCATTTAGCTTAATTCCAACTCTTTGGCCAGTATCCATGAATGCCATATCCGGTCTTCCAGTTATCAAGAAACACAACCTTCTTCACAGCCCAAAACGAAAACGCAAGAGCCAAAGTCATAATCAAAGTCTGTGCATTCTTGCTCCTTACTCTGACCAACACATGACCCATAAACGCCAACAACAGTCCTACAACAGTATACAAGAACCCAACTGCAAACCCCTCAGCTCCAAGCTGCATTCCCGAACCTTGATAAAAGAAAACCAACTTCCTAGGATCCTCCCTATCAGTAATAAACATAGGCATCTTCCTAATAATATTATGCATCGCACCCGAGACGCTGAAAAAGTATATAAACACTGAACCAAGCATCCACATTTTCTTATCATGCAAAATGTCTCCCGGCAATAACTTTCTTAATGGCAAACGGAGTCATTATTGCTACAAGGAGTAACAAAAAGGCAATCTGCTTCTTCGACACAAGTGGAGGACGATGGATCGGACCTACGGTCAATCTAGTCTTTGCTTCAACATACTCTGCCATGGAATCAGCTAATCTAGAAAAATCTCCCTGATCCATACTTTCCGTATCCTTCAAACTAGCAACATCAGATCCAATAAACCGAATGTGTGGAAGAGCGTTTACCTGAAACAAACCAAAGCTGGCTTGAGACTCTTTAAACTCCAGATCGCAGAAGAAGATCTTGCCTTCACCATCGGAGCCTTTGTTGTTCTGAATGTAGGAGGCAGCGAGGAGGCCAAACTCATTGCGGAGCTCCTTCAGTCGTAATTCGGACTTGTCGTGGAGTTGAACGGCGTCGAAGAAGACGAGTAGGGAGAATGATCGGGGAGCGTTTGCGGAAGTGATGTAGCGGCGGACGGCGTTGTCGTCGAAGTGGATGACGCCGGAAGTGGATCTGGATTGGAGTTCGAGGAGATCGGAGACGCGCTCGTCGTCGCCTAATGCGGAAGCAACGGCAGCGGAAATGGCGAAGATGATGAGGAAGTGGAGTAAGGGTTTTGAGGACGCGATCGCCATTTTCGTTTCTTGTTGTGAGATTTGCTAACGGAGGAAGGAGTTAGCGTTGACACCGACTGGGCTGAATGGGCTTTGTCATGAGTTGTTGCTTATTGGGCCTAAATTTACGAGCCCGCTGCTTGTTTTCTACATGGTAGATTGTGGATTAGGATCAACAACACTTTTCGGCCACAACGGATACGACCGTAGTTTTAATTATTAAACACCAAAATTATGTTGTTTTGAAAATAGTTCAGAAATTTTTAATTAGGAGTTTAGTAAAACTGTGTTGTTTTGAATTATTATAGACTTAAACTATGTCGTTTAACAATTAAATTTTAAATTTTAAAATTTGAATTTTGGCTGGATTTGATTGTACGCTGTACAGAATCCGAACCCGTAGATTGTCAAGTCCTCCAATTAAATGCTGCGCAACACTAACGAGAGACACATGTGTTCTAATTTTACCAACAAGTGATGGGATCATCGATAGAGGGAGGATCTGTGTTTCAATAAAAATGCGACATTTGAGGATGGGGAGGATTTGTGTTTCAATTTTCGGGATTTCTATTACCATAAGGAATTGTAAGCACGAAACTCAAAGATAAAGTTTTCTGGAGACCACCAAGTTGACGGAAGTCCACCCGTAAATAAAGAGAATCCACCCTTATCGTTGAAATAATTCAATTGTTTTATTGATAAAATATGAATATTACATGAAAAGTAGAACATTATATAAGAAAAGATATTATAAAGTTTTCCAAATATAAAGACGTGGGATAAACCCAAAATCTTGAAATTCCTCCTACATTAGTTTTGTTGATACTATTATTTATAATTGTTTAAGTTCAGCTATAAGAATAACTACACATTTTTCGAAATAGATGGATCAGTTTAGGAGAACAACGATCTGTATTTAAATAGTACTCCGTACTTGGAAGTTGGAAGGGACTAAGTGATCAATCAAAAGAATTTAGAGTAAAACGTGTTTACAAGCATTTATACAAATTAGAACTAACTGAATTACTAATCCCGGACATTCGTACTCATATTTTGAAAAAAATAATTGAGAAAAAATCAAGATATAGAAAAATTACAATGATAAGTCATATCTTGCAGAAAGGGTGTGGCCTGATGTTTTGGTTTAGCAACCAAGAGCGTTCGAGTTCTAAATCGCGCTGGACGCATCATTTCTCACATTTTGTGAGAAGTGCTCCTCCTTTGTGGGAGGCTGTTGCCTACCTCCTGCCCTGTGCTATCTCGATGTTATATTCTTCAGAACCTATAATATACGAGGGAGATAATAATTTCAGAGTCAAATAATCTGGTCATGGATAGCAGTAATAGGAGATGAGAAGTAAAAATAATAAATAAAGTCTATTTTGATATTACGATACTGAAGTTTTATTGCTACCAATTCCTAAAATATTGTTTTATATTTTTGTTTACGTGTTGTTTCCCCAATTTGTTTAATGGATGGTCACCATCTTAGGAGTATATTTCAAAGAAATTACGTAAAAGCGAGGTTACTTTATCACATGAAACCAATAAAAATTACCACAAATTTGCATCGATTAACTCACTGGAATTGAATCATGGTTTTAGGGGGAATGATGAATAAAGCAAATATAAAATGGAAGTTGGAATAAATACACAGTGCACGGTTGCATTCATTTTTACTACCATTAGAGGATATAAAGTGCATATTTGATTATCTTGCTCCTAACATCTCACACATAAATTAGTGTGTTTTAAAAGATGCTCATTTAATGTATCAAACTTCTTAAACCAATCTAATTATTTTATGAGCTATTCAAGATTCTATCTTTCACAAAATTGCAAAATGTATACGCTTAATATTATGTGAGGTATATATGTCAGTATAAAAAAAGAAGTACATATATAAATGCTGATAGGCCAAGTTAGGTTTGCTCCGTGGCACATACCAGATTGGATATTCCAATATAATTCATAGTTACTTATACAAGAAAGCCTTATGGTTTGATACAAGAAACTACGTTTTTAGTTAACTGCAATTTAATTATGTTCTTTGGTCTTCCACATGGAAACTATATTGAAATTGATCCCAAGGTTTTCTTTGTGTGGTCGTACAATTAACGTTATGATTATGTTGTGTTCTAGTTAGCATGCTATCAGGATAGTCTCCTAAAACAAAGTTTTGCCTGATAATAATTAATTCACTGATTTGGATACCTCAATGCAATGAAGAAATATTCAACTTATAAGGTTTTGTTTGGTTGCACGGGAAAATGGGTGATTTTTTTTATAGAAATTCAAAGAAAAATATTTGGGTGTATTTGGTTGTATCAAAGAAAATGAAAAAATAACAAAAGAAACAATATAAACTTTTCCTCTCAATTTATCTTGGAAAAATTATTTTCCTTTACATTTTCATTTAATATTTCTTTTCTTTACTTTTCCCACTTCCAAACAGAAGGTAAGAATTTGATGATAATGGAATATTAAGTTGAATTATTTGCTTTTATTTTGGCAATAGGTTTAAAGTGATGTCCAGCAGTTTAGGTACTTTAAAATGAAATGTGAATCGAACAGAAGTGAATCTTCATCGTACATCCAAATTTATTATTGTACACAATAAATATGAATGGTGATAATAAGAAATGGTAACTTTAGAGGCACGCCATGAAAAATGGATAATAATCATCATGTCCAGGTTTTTCTAAAATAATATATTCCAATGAAATATGGTATAAATTGCAATAAAAACTCAAAAAGGGAAATTTGAATTTTAAAATAAAATTATTAAATTTTCATTAAAAGGTGAACAAAATTGAAAATAGAAAAGGAAAAAAGAATAATTTTAAAAGATGCGGCCAAACCTACCCCTAATTCTCTCTCTACTTCAGCATGCATTTAAACCTCTACATCATCATCAGCATCGCTTCTATATTTCCACTATAATAAATGCTTCCTTTGGCTCACCCTCATCTCCTCTACCGCATCCGCATTTACTCCTCTCGTCTTGTTTCTGCTTGCTGCCACTTCCCACCACATTCATCTCCATCTTCACAATCTCCTAGGACTGACTCATCTCTAACATTATCATCTATCAGCTGCTTCTTTTTTCTCTTTCGTCATCTTTAACAAACAAGGCTCCCCCCAGATCTGGCCTCGCTCAAAAACTCCATTTCATAGATCCAAAGGTACCCTTTGACTCCATCTCAGATTTCTGTCTCTTTCTCTATACTGCATGTTTTTATTCTTCTCCATAATTGTCGCTGATTTAAGTGAAATAAGTAGAGAGAGAGTGAGGGTCCGAGTTACACCTAAACTCTTTTAATCTTCTTGAGGTTCTTAATATATTACCATGCTTTCAGGATTTGAGAAGCTGGGTTGGGACACAGAGTGAGAAGATCTTATCCAACCGCTTAGCTGACGACCCTCGTCCGCTGCCGGTTGACGCACTTCAGGTGAACGGATCACGTGTGCCGCACGTGCATAATTCAAACTGATTAACTAACAAGTTCAACTTTAATTAACCTTCTAAATGAAGCTCAAGTAATTAGTCATTTCTAATTGTATGGATTCACATCTATCTACTACTGGTTTGACTCTCTGCTTAATTAGTGTTGAAATGCTACCTGTTTAAGTACTTATTATGCTTGAAAACCATGTTTAAGCTCTTAGAATAGTGATTGATTATTTGCTTTTAGGTAAAGATCCTTTTCAATTTTTCAACAAATGTACCTGCACTTTCTAGTGAGAGACTAGGGCTACCATGTTTCATTCCAACTTTTCTTAAAATCTTTGTTACCCTGCAAATTGGCCCCTTTCTCCATTGAAATCCCTTCCAACCATTACCAGGCTGATCTTTCTTTTCTTGATTTTGTGTCAATTTTGGTGTTTTGGGAGAGTTTCAGGCTGTGGGAAAGAATCTGGTACAATTAGGGCCAAGGTTTTAAGGGATATCATGTATCAGCCAGATCTGTTTGTGGACAACTTACATCACCATCTGCTGGCTGACATGGGACACATCAAGATACCATCAGAGAATGAACTGGGGAGTTTGAGAGATGAGGATTTCGAGAACAAATCCGGTACCGAGGCTCAATCT
>QZGG01002985.1:0-21512 GCA_006409495.1 Sedum album
ATCCACGAACTTGCGCCTCAATACATCCTGACAATAGTTTATTGCGTTTTTGTGTACTGTACATCTGCTATCTATGTAATCCAATACCTGCGATACCATTGAGGATGAAAATAAGACAAAACAAAAAACATGCAGCCAAAAGGAGATTTCATATCAGATTCTCTTCTAATATTGCATAAGCTATTTTACCCTAGTTAACTCTTATCTGATCTTCAATAATGTCACTAAACTTTAAGAGAATCAAACTCAATATCAAAAGCAGTCCAACAAGCAAAGACCAAAGAATGTCTATGAAGTTTTTAGTACTTCAAAATCTACTAGATCGTGATCAAAATTGATTTTTTTGGCTGCATTAATACCAACCTAAAAGTACATGGGTAAACTCTGTAATTGAGAACACAACAAAATCCACATCATAAAACTCATGAGGATGATTTCAGAATATATATCCATTCAACCTATTAGTAAGAGGTATTCCATCAAACAGGTAACCTGCATTACCCGCTCAGCATACAATAATGCAAAAGCTACAAACTTTAAGCAGTTAATGTCATCAAAGTTCCCAATCACGTAAAATAAACAATCAAAAAACAGAAAAAAAAAGCAGACTTTGGTGTTTGGAAACAAAAAACCAATCTCGATCAACTTCTACTTGAAAAAAATTTATTCAACAAAACAAAAACAGTAGAGATAAGTGAAGTAGAGAATATTATACTTTAGGGTTAGTGACTCCAGATAACTCTTTATTCCGACGGCTTGAACGTAAATCGAAAGGCTTCAAAAACATCAGCAATCGCTTCTTCGACATCGCTCACTTTTCAGTTTTCACAGTTTCAATCTTTGCTTTTCACGATCCATTCGATCAGCAGAACACTCTATTTATAGTGCATTTATTGGGTCGGGCCCAGCCCAATTTCACGGGTCGGGTCAACCATAACAATAGACGCGTGAGAAGATGTCATTATCTTTATCTTGTTTATCTTGACCCACCCAAACCCTAATCGGATTGTTCAATCGAATCCGAATTCCGATCGAACTCTCTTTATCGCTTCGTCTTTTGATTTGGGGCGTCCGGATCTCAACTGGGTAAAATTTCCCTATTCAAATCATTTATCAAAATTGTTGTTTTAAGTTTTCAAAGGTTTGTTGTATGTGTACCTAATAATTCGTGATTCGTGATTTGATGAATTTGTTTGATAACTTGTTAGTTTTATGGGGTTAGCAGATTTGTGTTAGAAAAATTATACATATTGGAATGGAGTTGCCTTGTGAAAGCTCGATGAAGAAGCCGAAGAGATTGACGTCTGTAGTGTGGAATCACTTCGAGAGGGTTAAAAAGGGTGATACATGTTATGCTGTTTGTTTACATTGTAATAAAAAGTTAAGTGGATCAAGTAATAGTGGGACGACGCATTGATGGATGATTGAAGTTCATTGGTAGTAGTGCCTAGATGGCTTGTGCGATCAAAGTATTAATTGTACTAGATAAATATATACTCCCTCTGTCTCATAATGTTTGTCCACTTTCCATTTTGGGTGTCCCCTTAAATTTGTTCACTTTTCTTTATTCTCCACCACACATTTTACTTTTTCACTCATTTAATTATTATTCATTTATTCTCAACCACACATTTTATACCTTCTTTCTATCTTAATAACCGTGCATTTTGTGCTTTTGGACAAACAAAATGGGACGGAGGGAGTAATATCTTGTACTCAATTATAAAGCCACTCATCAAAAAAAATTCACCTAAGTTACAGATTTGCTTAACTCACTTTATGACAATCAGTTTACTTTTACGATTTAACTCAATTAACCAGAAATCAGCTGACTTGATCCTCGCCTGAGATTGCATCTTCTCCCAATCTCGGCCGGACTCTCTTCGGTGAGATTCTCTATACTTTTCTTATTCCTAAGCGCCTTCCTTCGTAATTTTAGCATAAATAAAGCAGCAGGGCTTCAATTCTGTGTTTATTGTTGTCGTGGTTTGATCTTGAATTTGCACGCCATATGTTTGTGGAAATGCTTCTTCTGTTGACTTACAAACTAGTTAAGGTTTTCAAATATCAAATGTTTCTTTAGTTTCCCTAGCCCCAATTAGTATCTCTTAGCTTCTAATAATGAGCTGTGGGACGCCTCCAACCCATTGTAGTGAATCTCCATTTACTAATGTCAGCGGTTGATGTATGCACATACCACTTTTTCTTTGCGAGTGTTACCGGTGGTTTGTTGGAATTGCGCTATGCGCTAGGTTTTGATTATTACAAACGGGTAGTTTTAAATGTTGTCAATATGATATTGGAAAAAAAGCAGAATACATTATCCCATTTACCTAGTTTGATATCCAGGTCCATACATAGAATTAGTGATTAATGTTTTCTTGACCTTCTTGAGCCTATGCTCAATTCTTGAGTCATTGATGGGTGATTGTATGCCGTGGGCCCAAATTATCTATGATTTTGCAGTTGGTGATGGGACATATTTAATATATGCTTTATAATGAATTTTGGCATTTTTGATGACACAAGTATGTCGGAATCACATTCTGTCAGTAGTCCTCGAAGAATTCTCAGCTTGTCAAAGAGAAGAACAAAGGTAGCTTTTGCAGATTCAGATGACAAGGTTTCACAGGTTGGTGTGTCTCAAGATCAGAGTCCTAAACCATCTGAAGTTTATGGATTTGTGGGTTCAATAACTACCATTGTTGCCACAGGTTTCTTTCTTGCTTTAAACCTTATTGGTTCAATAACTACCGCCTGGCTCATTTTCCAAATTGAAACACAGAAGGGCATACAAAACTGTTTTAATACTCATTCTAGAAAATTTCAACAAAATCTGTTGTGTGTTATCCTGATGCAGGCAAGTAAGAAACAATTTTACTCAGATAATCGCTTCTTATTGATTGCAGTTATTTTCTTAACATGGGCATATCTCCCAGAGTCTTGCCTACATTATCTTGGGATCCACTATTACCCTAGCAAGTAAGTTTGAATCACTTTTATCTTACATTACCCTCCATGTTGATTATAGATAATCTAAAAAGGAGAGTAATAACCTTTTACTACACAGTTTGCCACAAATATAAACACCGTCATTAGATTGTATCATCACCATCTACCTGCAGTAGTAACTTGTGGGTGAATGCCAATATCTCTTTCACAGCTAATCTGTTTTGTTTGCAGGTACTGGGCGTTGGCAGTGCCAGCTTTTACCATAATGTTTATATTATCAGCTCTAGGCTTTTATCTTGGACTCAATTTCATGCAGACACCTCCCCCGACCTCAATGAACACAATATTTGGTGAGAATCACCACTACAATATAAGTTGCCCCTTGTATAACGTTAAAACTGTGATGATCACAATGCCAACCTTTGCCTTTGCAGATGAGTACAGCCGTGAGCCTGCAATCTACGAGGCATCAGCAGATGGAGAAGAGCAGCCAATTGAATCTATGTATGATATTGGCATCCATCACATTAACCACCTCATGTTTACTGATTCCGAGCAACATTTTGAATAGGTTTAGGTAATGTGGTGCCACACATTAACCTTTTCGTTGGACGAAATAAAAAGTCAACTTCAGAGCTGGAATCAGAATAAGATTTTTTGTTGGATAGGGTTAGGATGGTTCTAAGAGCTTTAGTTATTCCTCCCCATTGAGTTTGGTCAATGATGAATGAGATATAGAAATTAGTTATTCCTCGCCATTGAGTTTGATGGAGGATGATGGTTTTCCAAACTCTAATCCCTTGCACACATTTTTTAGTTTTTGATTGATATTTATTTTTGTAGTCTGTCCACATTTTGGGATAAACTTGCTCTATATTTTTGTTCTTGAGACTCGGGATTCATGCCACAACAGTCGATTGTCAAAGGTTGAATTAGAGAAATCGTTGATTTTGATTAAATGAGCGGTTGATATTAAAGTTGATTTTCATTAAATGAGCGGTTGGATTTATAAAAAATTATAACAGGTAGTTTGACGGTTTTATTTAGAATTTAATCTCATCTATTATATTAGTAGTATTGAACAATTGAAGTTGTGCCTCATAATCTCACATTTATTTAGATATATTTCTTAAACTTTATTCGCTCAAATTACATTCTCGCTTGTAGTTCCCTTGTACTAGCTTCAAATGTTGAAAGAGCTCAGATTTTTGTTTCTTTGATGATTATGTAATTGTAATTGTTCTCCAAATTTATTATTAAATCAAATTGAAAAATCAATTTCAAACAATATCTGGCATCATTCAAAGAAGTAAGAATCCTGATTAGTATTAATTTTAAATATTTATCCATTACCTAATAGAAAAATACATTAATAAATAAAAGAGATAACGTGAATGAATAATCAGCTAAGCTGTTGATTAGCGATCAAATCAACATAAAACTCGGCCTCCCCGATTCGATCGACAACCAAAACCCTCACAAATCTAATCTCTCTTCTGCGCTCTTTACGACGACGTCTCATCGCCATGAACGACGGCAACATCAACATCTACCCTAAAATCCAACTCGACGACTATCAGCCCAGATTCATATCTCACCCCCAAACGGTATCCCTTCTTTTACTTAATTTTCTATTGTTTTATTTTTGCCGATTGTTTACGTTGTTATCAGAAGAAGCCTCTTTTTTGATTGTATGATTGATGAAATTTGCTCAATTATTTTAGGTTTACTGTGTGTTTGTATTTGTTTCATTTCATCATCAATCACTTTAGGTATTTTTATGTGTTTGCAATATTTGATGATTAACTAATTTGAGAGAATAGCCCCGCAGAATTTTTAAGACTAATGTGATGTAGATGAAAATTGAATTGAGCGACAATTAGGAATGATCAAGTTATAATTGATGAGCTGCTACGTCCAAAGTCTTATATTGGTTTTTGGTGTTTAGGTAGTATACATGTGAAGGAACCACAACCATGCCTTTTCCACACCTCTAATGAGCCTAAGTTCATCTTTAATGAATGTCTTTCTTTCTTCAATTTTTAATGCTTATGTAAATACGGAATGCATCTAATACATATGGGATCTAACATTTTTTGATCTAGCTGGTTACGTGTGGATGTTCTAACTTGTATATTTTGATGGTCAAATTCGCTGTTTTTCGTAATTCATTACATACTATCGTCTGTTAATTCACATACCGTAAGCTACTAATGTTTGTGCATCAGGACTGTCGAGAACAATATGAAGACAACAAACTGGAGCTAACTGATGATGATGGTGCTAGTGAAGAGAATAAAGATGGTGTTAGTGATGCCCCTAAATTTGTTGATTTTGATCAAAAATCATGTGCCAGTCCTCAGAAAAAGGGTAAGCGTTTTTATTATGGATCTCCACTTTCTGAGGAAACAGGGCACTGGATACCTGTATCTGTACCCCCCATGCCTGAAAGTGGTGACGGTGAATGGAATTTGGGGCCTTCCATGGACGGAGGTTATTTCCCAGATGGTGACTTGGGTTGGGATCAGTTCCTCTCTGAAAACAAACAACTGACAATGTGGGATGTGGTTACTGAAATGTTACTTGCGGCACAAGGGCAAGTAACTTCTCTTGCTTCTGGAGATATTGGTAGACGTGGGATTTCTTGGTTGTCTGACCAGCTTCTCGAGCAAGCATGGAAAGAAATGGCTCAAACTCTCACTGAAGCGAATAACAATATCGTGCAAGAAATTCTTGTTGCTGAACCTCCAAGATGGTTACCAGACAGCGCTGCATCTGCGTGACTGCGTGCATGCTTTGTAGCATGCGCTTTCATCCAATCTTGCGCTCAAGACACCATTGTCGCTTTTGTGGCGGATTATTCTGTAATGATTGTTCGAGAGGTAGAAGTTTGTTACCTGAAAAATTTCGCTCCTGTGATCCTACGCGGGTTTGTGATGTATGCTGTGTGCGTCTTGAGTCCGTTCAACCATACTTGATGGACCAAGTAAGTCGTGCTGCTCAGTTGCCAACTCATGATTTGACAGACCTGAGTACTCTTAGGTCATGGCTTAATTTTCCGTGGGGCAATTCTATGGAATATGAGATATATAAGGCCACCAACACTATTCAAGGTTATAACAAGGTAAACCAATGAATTTAATTTTAGTATATGACCATCTTTTCTCTTCTAACTAAATGTTATTATTATTTATTTTATTCTTTCTCACTGACCTAAAGCTGGTATAAAGTATAAACAGTGTTTATTAAACTGTATTTGAACTTTTTATATAGGTTGGCTCACTAATGCCTGAAAAGGCAATACCACATAGCATTTTAAATCAAGCAAAAGGTCTTGCAATCCTCACAGTTGCGAAGGTTGGAATGGTGGTTACTTACAACATAGGTACAGGGATCGTTATTGCTCGTAGAGAAGATGGGTCATGGTCGGCTCCGTCGGCTATCTCAACCTTTGGTATGGGTTGGGGTGCTCAGGTAACTTGTTTAAATTTATTTTCCATGAATCAACATGGATCTACTACTTGCAGTTTTGAAAATCATAAGTGAGAAGGCGGTGTTCAAGTGGCTGTTTGGATCTTATTGCATCTAAGGCGGTTATGAATCTACATATTTAGTGGTTTATTTAAAGCATGAAGTATAATAATTTTGCATTTAGTGGTTGAAAGTTTAGATTGAAGCTTCAGTAGTACCATTTACATTTTTATTTAAAAGCTAATGTTGCTGAAAACTTTCCCAAAATCATGGCCTTTTGAACTCGGGAAGTTTCCTTGCAAACCAGTAATAGCAATCTAATTGTGTGGTTTTCAAAATAATCTGTGGCATTCCACGTTCCCTTTGTCCAGAACCGTCGGACAACATCTTATAATAACAATTAACAATTTCATAAAAGTACGAAGGTATCATAATCCATAGCAAACTAGTTTGCATTGAAATTTTTAGTCGCTATCTGTGGCCTTTGAATAGCTTTTCTTGCTCCCAGAAAGTATAAATTAACAGTATTTTTCTATGTAACTGTGATTACAGGCAGGAGGGGAATTAACCGACTTCATCATTGTTCTAAGAACTAGAAGTGCTGTTCAAATGTTTAGCGGAACTGCTCATCTATCAGTTGGAGCGGGTATGAGTGCAGCTGTTGGAGTAATTGGACGCGCTGCTGAGGCTGACATACGTGCTGGGGATGGCGGTTATGGTGCCTGTTACACATACAGCTGCAGTAAAGGTTATCAAGAACTAAACTCTGACCTACCATATGTTTGACTTTTTTACATTTGAAAATAGCTTCTATCTTCCTGAAAGGCTGAAACCTCCATAGTTATTGAAACATTATATTTTGATTTCAGGGGCATTTGTTGGATGTTCTTTTGAAGGAAGTATGGTGACAACTCGCAGTAGCGAAAATGGCAGATTCTATGGTAGTTCCTCAATAAATGCATCAGACATACTTCTCGGTTCTTTGCCGAAGCCCCCAGCAGCTGCCAGTTTTTATCTAGCCCTTGAGGATTTATACAAGAAGATTGAGGCTTGATTGAGCACAGTACATCATATTTGAGCATCTCATGGATATGGTGGAAAAATCGGCTGATCAAGAGTTGTATTATCGCACCTAACCTGCATCTCTGTAAAGAACGGAGCTGCCGGAGCTCCGATTGCCTCTCGATTTCGAGATCGATTACCGATTTACAGATCTGTGTAAATGGAATCTTTTTGTATTTTCTGAAGAATGAATTACAAAGTACTTTACTGTTACATTGTCTATTTATACAATTTTCACTACTAACAAAAACGACGCAGTTTAACTACTCTACTAATCCAGCCATGCGACACCGTTTGACTCTCCTTCTCCATTTCAAAGAACAAACTCGCGCCCTCTGTAAATAACTCAATCCAGCAACATAGATACATCATCAGCTCACTCCAATACCCCCCTTCAAGCTGCGGAGTGCAGAAAATTCGAAACTCCCAGCTTGGAACATAGATACATCATCTGCTCACGAGACAGGGCTTTTGTAAGAATATCCGCTGGTTGATCTGATGTGTTTATAATGGTATGCAGAATGATGAAACCAGACGCAACATGAGATCTAATCAAATGACAATCAATTTCCACATGTTTGGTTCTTTCATGAAAAAACCGGATTATGGGAAATATGAATGGCAGCCTTATTGTCACATGATATCGTAACCAGAACAGGGATTGTGACTTTCCATATCACTCAACAGCCGACCAGCCATGTCAGCTCACAACAAGTGGACGCCATGGATCTGCTACTCAGATTCAGCGGATGAACGTGACACAACGTGCCTGTTTCTTCGATTTCCAGGAAATTAAAGAAGTTCAAGCATGATACAAACCCAGAATGGAAACGGCGAGTCAGTGGACAAGCCGCCCAAATCAGCATCACAAAAGGCATGATAATCTCAGAATCATTAGATGAAGCGAATAAGATACTCTGCGCAGGGGCACCCTTAATGTACCTGAGAACTCTGTGAGCTGCACGAAGATGATCTTCAGTGGGCTTGTTCATAAATTGACTGAGAATATGAACAGGCGGTACGCTAGATCAGGCCTGGTGATGGTAGAATAGATGAGCTTTCCTATCAACTGTCTATATGCCAAAACATTAACCAAAGGGGGAGCTTGAGAAAGACCAAGTTTATGCTTAGCTTCCATTGGAGTCTTCGCAGGCTTTGCATCAATAAAGCCAGAATCCTCAAGTAATTCCATTGCATATTTCCGTTGGTTCAGAAAAAATACCCTCCTCAGACCTGCAACTTCTAAGCCTAGAAAGTATTTCAATACACCCAAATCCTTAATTTGAAATTTAGCATGAATGAATGCTTTAATCTCATCAATAAGGACCTTGGAAGTACCAGTCAAGATGACATCATCCACATAAACAGAAGAATTATGAAGTAGTCCCTCTTGATAATGTAAAGAGTGAGTATCATTAAGACTTTTCTGAAACCAAAGCTTAGAAGCTGAGCTGAATTGAGCAAACCACATTGACGTGAAGCTTGACGTAAACCATAGAGACTTTTAACAAGACGACACACTTTCCCTTGCTGTTTTTCATCTTGATAAAATCCCGGTGGAAGACGCATATAAACCTCTTCATCCAAAAGCCATGAAGAAGGCATTGTTAACGTCCAATTGATACAATGGCGCACTTCTTTGCAGCAAACCAAAAGGCAACTGCAAACGGCATTCAGTCGTCATTTTGGCCACTGTAGCGAAGGTATCATGATAATACAGCCCTCGATTTGTGTAAATCCCTTGGCAACTAATCGGCGCCTTGTAGCGCTCAATACTGCCATCAGAATTATACTTGACCTTATAAACCCACTTGCAATCAACTAATGTTTTATTCAAAGGAGGATCAACAATCAGCCAAGTTTTATTCAACTCAAGAGCATCAATCTCCTTCTTCATAGCCTGCATCCATTTCTGATCTTTGCTTGCTTGCTTAAAACTGGTAGGCTCTTTAATAACAGATATTTGTAAAGCAAACTGCTTGTGACGATCAGAACAATTTTTGTAAGCAACAACATTATGAATAGAATGAGGAGAACTTGTTTTTGTACCTGCAGAGCTTGACTGACAAACAAAGTCTTTCTGCCAGACCGGAGGAACTCGCATTCTTGTAGAAACTCTTGTTGGCAAGTCAGAATTACTGATCTGCGTAGGAGCTACTTCCTTATCAGAAACAATGTCCTGCTGGGATGTATTACTAGGATTGGTGATACTATCTTGTTGAGAAACAACATTCTGATCAGCAGTAGAATCCTGACCTGAACTAACTCCAAGAGGCTGATCATAACTGAAAGTGTCCTGATTTTCCTCTTGCAAATTATCAGTAACAGGGAACAAATTACCTGTCATTCTGTAGATATCCAAATCATGATCTGAATTACTCACAGAAGCAGATGGACATTCCAGTGACTCTGGGGAATTTTGAAATGGGAATTCTTGTTCCCTAAAAATTACATTTCTACTAATCACCACTTTCCTGCTTGCAAGGATAAAAACTCTATATCCCTTTTGCCCATTTGGATATCCCAAGAAAATACCCGACATGGCACGAGGATCAAATTTATCACGCTGATGTGGTTGAGTACTCACAAAACACAAACATCCAAATGTGCGTAAATGACTGATATCAGGTGGTTTTCTGAATAACACTTCCCAGGGTGTTTTACCTTTTAAGACTGATGAGGGTAATCTATTAACAACATGAGTTGCAGTTAAAATGGCATCCCCCAAAAAATCTTTGGTAAGTGAGCTTGAAACAAGAGCCCTTCCAATATCCAGCAGGTGTCTATGCTTGCGCTCGACAACCCCATTTTGTTGTGGGGTATATGGACAGCTGCTCTGGTGTACACATCCATTATCATTGAGAAACTCAGTTAGATGCTTACTAAAAAACTCACCTCCATTATCAGTTCGAATGATCTTTATTCTTTTCCCAAACTGAACCTCAACCATCTTGAAAAATACTTCTATCATCCCTGCAGTCTCAGACTTACTTCTCATCAAATACGTCCAAGTAGCTCTGGAAAAATCATCTACCAGGGTTAGGAAATACCTAGCACCAGACATGGTTTCCTCATGAAAAGGTCCCCATACATCTCCATGAACAAGTTCAAAAATATCACCAGACACATGAGTACTCAAGGGAAATGACAATCTGCATTGTTTAGCTAAAGGACACACCATACAATCAAGTTTGTGATTCCTGCAATGTACAGAACTGTGTTCACTATTCAACAATGACAAAACAACATCATTAGATGCATGACCAAGCCTCCTGTGCCACATCTCTAGATCAGTAACTTGCTTCACCAGTGCATTAGCTTGACAAAAATTCTCTACTCTGAACAATCCATCCACAGGTTTACCAGTCTCTAGGAGTATCCTCGAGGCATGGTCCTGTATGAGACATGAAGTTTTAGTGAACTTAACATGACAGTTATTGTCACTCAAGAGCTTCGCCACTGAAACCAGATTCACCTTAAACTCAGGTACCAAGAAAACATCAAATAGTGTTAAGTCATTGGTCAGATGACATGTACCACTGTATCTAATCAATAAGCTATCACCATTCGGTAGCCTAACTGTGCACTTTTCTTTAAGTTCACACACATTATCCAGCAACTGAGCATTATGTGTAAAATGACTTGTTGCCCCACTATCAATCAGCCAACAATCATTATTCAACGAAACTGCACAAGAATGGATTGTACCTGCCATGTAGACTTGATTACAAGAGGTAGATGAATTTTCTGGACTCACTGAATTCATTGAACTTGTTGCACCATTCTTGATAAGAGCCATAATCTGATCCATCTGTTCAGCTGTAAATGCACTAACACTGTTTGCTGAATTCTTATTTCCTCTATTATTCTTGTATCCAGGCGGATATCCAATAATCTTGTAACACTTTTCTTTTGTGTGGCCAGTCTTTTGACAATGTGAACAAACAGTTTTCCTTTTTCCTTTCCTGAATTCCCTTTTCAGTACTGCCAGATTTCCTTGACCATTGTGATTCTCACCAACTCCACCATAAAGGGCTGAAGATTCAATCTGATTGCAACCTCTTCTTTGAGATTCTTCTTGCGTGACCATGTCATAGACCACATCTATGTTAGGTACCTGCTTCATAGCAAAAATATTGGATCTCACAACAGAGTAAGCATCATTCAATCCCAGCAAGAATCGAACTACTCGATCTTCTTGAATTTCTTCTTCTGTTTCCAAGCAGCACTTGCAAATGCCATTCTCTGCACATGGCCTCACTCTCTTTATTGAATCCAACTCTTCCCATACTTGCTCAATCTATCAAAATAGTTAGCAACATCCTGATCACCCTGTGTGCAATTCCCCAAAGCAGTCTGCAAAGCTGACTTTCTTGCTACATTGGTGCCTGCATATCTGGTTTTCAATATCTTCCAAGCTGTCATGACATCTTTGGCTCGCATAATTTGCTCGCCAACAGACTCAGACACGGAACAAATTAACCACGACATCACAATGTCATTGCATCGCTGCCAACGCACCATCATCGCCGGATTATCAGGTTTCGGATATTCTCCACGAATGAATCCAAGTTGAGACCTCGCAGATAAGGCAATCTCCATCGCCTTTCTCCAGGTTACATAATTCTCTCTTCCGACTAACACCTTCTTCACAATCGATGTGCCTGTGTGAACATCACCTGTGCTCACGAAGTAAGGATCAAGAAACGCATTCGGACCGCCGGCAGAACCATTCCGAGTCCCGCTACTCGCTCCGCTGCTCAAACTCGCTTCGGTCGCCATTGACATTCAAACACACCACAACTTTTGAATACGCAGAAGAAAACTCCAAGATCGTTCAAGAATACTTACCGATGTATCGAATCGGCTCTGATACCATAAAGAACGGAGCTGCCGGAGCTCCGATTGCCTCTCGATTTCGAGATCGATTACCGATTTACAGATCTGTGTAAATGGAATCTTTTTGTATTTTCTGAAGAATGAATTACAAAGTACTTTACTGTTACATTGTCTATTTATACAATTTTCACTACTAACAAAAACGACGCAGTTTAACTACTCTACTAATCCAGCCAAGCGACACCGTTTGACTCTCCTTCTCCATTTCAAAGAACAAACTCGCGCCCTCTGTAAATAACTCAATCCAGCAACATAGATACATCATCAGCTCACTCCAATACTCTGTACATTCCTCATTAATTTCTCCCAGTCGGTTTCAAGTACATATCAGGAAAGTAGAAATGGACCATGGTCTACTCTTTCTATTGGTCTTGGCTGTAAATATGTGTACTTGTCAAACTTCAAATTCTTATATCAATTATTTGTGATTGCTACATGTTACCTTGTTTTGCCCCCTGGTGTTTCTGGTCTTTAATTAGAGTTGGTGTTGAATAGTTTCAATAAATACTCACTTTCTTATGTAAAATATAATTTACTCATAAGGACGTAATCTTGGCCGTTAATTTGATTAATTCAACGGTTGAGATTAAAATTGATTTTTTATTAATTGAGCGGTTGGATTTATAAAAAACACGGATGGTTAGTGATTGACGGTTACCAGTATCAACCATTAGATTGATAAAAATCAACGACTGAGATCATGTATTCCGTCTTATTAAAAGATGTATGTCCTCCTTGAACCTTTCATTACTCATAAAATACTCAATAGATAGTCTTATCTCAAGTAAAATGTGTTTTAACGATATAAATTTATAATGGGTGTGATAATGTAACGCTTATATGTCAAATTGCTAACAATTCATTAAATAAGTTGTACGATAAGATTCATATAATTTACTCAACTGTTTCATGAGCCATTTTTTTATAAATTAGTCATTTATATAACTGATTTTTGAATTAAGATAAAGAGGGATATTATATTTTTGTGAGATGGAATCTTAAGCGTTGATTTGATTAATTTGATTGTTGAGATTAAATTTATTTTTAATAAATTGAGCAGTTGGATTTGACGATTATTTTGAATTTAAATTCATCCGTTAAATAATTTATAATCAAAAATTGATATTATGTCTTACTGTCTAATGAAAAGATATACATCCTCCATTGTTATCATTGACATCTTTAACCCTTGTGGTTTCGGAAAATATTGATTAAATCCTTCACAAAGACTTCTGATTAAACCCTTCGGAAAACCCTTGTGGTTTCAGCATTTTTTGTCAGAAAATTATCCGTTGACTCAGTTGATCATGCTTTAAATAAAGAAATTCCAATAATATACTTATCAAACAGTATCACTAACCTTAATATGACTTTATTCTTGTTCAATTGTGCTTGAATTATCTAAAAACTCATAACCCAAACTTTAATCTATCACTACAAACTCAACAAATCAAAGTATTTCTCAACATTAATCTTTAATTGATTTCGTTATTGGATTATGATATTATTAGATTAGTTTTTTAGGGTTGAAAATTAGATTTAAAGCATAGTAAACTTAGTCAACGATCGGTTTTCCGGTAAAAGATGCCGGAACCGGCGGAGAGGTATCAAGATTTAACGATTTTGAATTGATGAGTGGTATCTCCACACAAAAATTGAAGGAGTGGTTTCGTTAAAATTGAGCTATTGAGAGAGTGGTTTTCAGCAAAAAACCCTATTGAATAATTCAACGGAGAAGGTTTAATCAAAAAATAACTTGCAAATCCAACCATCCAATTTAATTAAAAATCAACTTTAATCTCAACCCTCAGATTAATCAAATCATCGATTAAGATTGTGTCATTTTGTCTTACAAAACATATTGTGTCTCTTGATTTTAACCCGTAGTTGGCGAAATGTGAAAATTAAGTATAAAAATATAGAGAATAAAAAGGTGGATAATAGATTTGAAGATTCAAATCCAATTTCTTTATAATTTAATTTTTAGTCATTAAATTATTATTAATTGATGATCAAGATTGTATGTTTTTAAGAATATATGATTATTATTCTTGAATCATTTTCTAATAAAATAACTCTAAAACTATCCAAACATATGACTCACGTGCATTTCACGTGCAGTGTTCTCCTTCCAATCCATCGACATTGCTGAGCCCTAATTCTCATAGTGAGAGGGAGATCGAAGGCGGGAAATCGGCGGAGGGAAATCAGCCTTCAGTTTTTGAGTACCTTTCCGTCACCATCGACTCCACAAAAAATGTCAACCCTTGACCTCCTCGAAGAGATTCAAACACTCGTCTGCGACAGGCTTCAAGTGGTAAATCAAAAATCTCTTAGTCTATCCATTTGCCCTTTTTTACATCTTTCTCAATTTCCAAACAATGGCTTATTATGATTTTTATGGTCACTAGTTTCTTCTTTTGAGATTATTTGTAAGCAGTGTTTGTATATTTCTTAATGGTTCGTAAGTACTCACTTTACTTTGTGTTTATCCGGTGCAGAAGTTACAAATTGTCATGTTGCTATGCGTTTCATACTTTACGAATGTCGCTAAATTACAAATGTTTGTGGTAATACTATTTTACGAATGTTTGTCTATTATCTCAGGTTTCGTACAAGTGGTGAGTCGGAATTATTCCTTGCCGTCAAATATTGCTAAGAGGTGGTTTATATACCAAGTATTTATTACCTTATAGTTTGCAAATAATTGAATTTTCTTCTTATGGAACCTGCCGTGATGTTACTATGTTTATTTTATCATTATCAGATCACTTCAGGAATATGTTGACAAGTATGGACGAGGATCTAAAGTAATATATGCTTTGTCCGGCTGGCTGAAGAGTGATCCTGCAGCTTATAAAATACAGCTAGTCTCTGGAACCAATTTGGAAGGTCAATTTCAGTGACACACTTATTATGTAGCTTTGATTGTGGTAATTCGTATCAGGTAGCTGATAAACAACTTGTTTTGCGATATAAGTGAACTATATATATGACTTGAGCCACGATTATGCATTTAAAGTAGTATAATATTAACCCATAAGGCCTAAGAAGCATGCATTCTGGAGTAATTAGCAGTTAGTTCATCATGGATGTGTGGACTTTTTTCTTCCATGAACTGGGGTTTATATTATTTTGTTTTGTCCAATTAGAATCTAAAGTTGAGTTTGAAGGGAACTGCTCCGTCCAAGTCTATAGTGTTCAAGCTTCTTTGCCTAAGGATCCAGCAACGTTGTGGAACACTGACTTATTCAATCAGAGGAGCTCTATAAGCAGCCAGCTGCTGTAATTAATGCTTAAGAGATAATAGGTATTGTGAAACCAACTTTTTTAGTTATAATACTACAATAGTTAATCAAATAGCTAATAATGATAACTAATCATGCATGAGGAGCATACTCTAATTTCCTTGTGGCATCTTCCATTCGACAGGTTTGGTGGAATATCCAATTCGTCAGTTCAACGAACTGCTGACGGAATTTCAGTCAGCATCTCATGTCATCAAGCTAAAGATGTACTCAATAGCAACGTATCTCAAAGACTATTACCTCATTTTCTCAGCAAAGCAAAGTACCAGAAGCTAAAGATGAAACAATGTACAGCCATCTAAAATGGCTGAAAATGAAAAAATTGCTACAAAGTCAGCTGGAATACATGAGCGCCTGGCAGATAAGCAACGCCTTCCTCACTCGACTTCTAATAAAAAGAAGGGTCAGAGTGATACTCTCAATTCAGAGAATGGGAAATCATTGTCCAATATGTGGGGACGTGCACCAACAAAAGTAAACCCAACATCTCCAACAGAAGAAACTACGAGCTCTGTCCCTCCAAGTGGTTAGATTTCATCATTGCTTACTTTTCATAGTATTTCTTTTGTTGTCCTCTTCTGGATGGCAAATAAAAGACTTTTCTCCTCATTTCTTTAACTGTACTTTGCCATAATCTGTATCTGCATTCACATTTTTACTGATATTATTAAATTTGACTCCTGTCAACTATCACTACTTTTCTGCAGATGCTCAAACTAAAGCTAGTAAAATATCAGAGTTTGGTGGCAGTGATGATGAAGGTGATCAGGTTAATGTTAAAAGATCATCTCAGAAACAAGGAAGACATAAAAGAAGAGTTGTGCTTGATTCATCTGATGAAGATGAAAATGAGAATGCAATCAATTTGTCATCACCTGATGTTCCGCAAGAGAAATCACGTTCCGGCCAGAAACAAAGTATTATAACTTCTCATGGGACAGAACCGAAAATTGCTGATGACAGTGATAAAGAATGTAGACCAATTTTGAAAGAGGAGAAGAAAACTGAAAATAAAGATTCGGTTGGCAAGAATGTTTCTGAAGCTTCTTTGGGAGAATTGAAAAACCAGGGTCCTGAAAATATTGTCAAAAGAAAAGCTAATCAGACTTATCCAGCTCCCGCTTCTCCCAAAAGGAAGAAAGTACTGAAGACCCACATTGATGAGAGGGGGAGAGAAGGTATGTCTTTTTCGAATATCATTGAACCAGTTCAAGTTTCTTCTGTCATTGGCTTCTTAGAAAACCAAACACCTTCACTTACTAAAGAATTTTAAGAGCCCGTCTATTCAAGTGTACTTCCTAAGCTGAATTGTGTCTAATAATTTGTGCTTAATATGTTCCCTTTTAAATCAGTGATGTCATCTGCTGGTGTGAGATTTTATGAGACTGCAACAGATTGTTAGTACAAATATGCATGAATCTGAACGCAAATGAACTCTTAGAAACCTCCAACTTTTTCTGGAAAATAGTTGGTTTTATACGTTTCTTGCATTTCACAATGGAATTGCATTTAAGTTTTTTCTTATATTACCAGTTACTGAAGTAGTTTGGGAAGGCGAGGATGAAAAAAAAAAGTCAGATGAGACGAGTACAATCAAGAGAACTGATGGAAGCAAAGATCAGAGTACCATCAACAGGTTTGCTCAATGAATCTATATGTTCGGTTTTTTTATTCTTTTTATTTATCCTCATTAAGAAAATTAAAACTATACGTCTCCTTCATGAGAATCCAAAATAGGTAACTACCACTCCCTTGCATTTGGCACTCTTAATCAAACTATCTTTTAGATGAATCTTGGACTATATTAAGGTTACCATGTTTGTTTGGTCTGGGGTATACGCTGATGAATTGCTTATTCACTAGCTGCTTGTTTTTTTTCTACTCATTTGTTTGATCGACTTTATATACCTGTAATTTGATACTCAGGCTGCCTGATAATGGTTTATAACTAAATTATCAAGGTTATATAGATCTATCTGGTGTTGCATTGTAGACAAAACATCATCTCTGCAATCGCACTGTTTTTGACAAGGGAAGATTATTTTCCCCTATTATTAATGAATGACCATAAAATTTACATGGAGATAGTAATACATGTGTATCAGCTGGATTCACTCTTTGAGGATATTCTCTAATGCCCGTCTTCTCAGGCCCATCGGACAGAAATAAGAAATCACCAGCAGTAGGAAATCAGCTCCATCTAACCCATCAGGTAAAGCAGGAAACAAAAAGACAACCAATTCAAAAGACCCAAAGCAAGGCAATATTATGTCGTTTTTCAAGCGGGTTTGAAGTGAAAATTATCTTTATTGTCTCGTACGCTTGTGGTAGAAAGTGAACTGTGATGAGCTCTTATTATTATACTCTTCGAAAGTGGTTGTATAAATACTGCATTCATTGTTCTTGCCTTTTGTTTATGGTGCATTTTTTGTGCTCAACTTCAGCACACCACTTCAAACCTTGTATCTAGTTCAGATTTCTCAGGCTATTTACGCTGTTAGTCTGTGCTTGCACTCGTCAGTTAATTCTTTAGCATCTGAGAGGACCTAGAAAAGCCTGGTCTTTCTAGACATTGCAACAAAGGCATTGCAAGTATCCATTTAAGCACAATGCAGCAATTGAGTGTTCAAAAAAACCACATTTAAATGTTTGAGTTAGAGACATTTAGATTTTTAGCCAGCACTGAAGGGGATAAACAGAACTGATATCTTAGTTTAACAATGGTCATTACTTTGAGATTTTTATTTGGGAAGTTTAGCGCATGAAATTGTAATGAATTAGTTTCTAGACCTTGTGTTTAATTATCAGTTCATTATTCTTGCATTAATTCTTATGGGTAATTGCGGAATTGATTGGATTGAATTGTGCTTTATCAGCGGATTTAGTTTGAAATATATTAGGCCACGAATTTAATTAGATTAAGTTGAAGGGCTCTTGACCGGCTAACCATAAGTCAAAAAATTATAGAGTATTAGCTCATTTATAAGAGTTTTAAGTGCATCAATGCAAGCAATGCGAGTTTAATTTTTGTCAGGGTAGACATAAAACAAGTTTTGGTTTCCTCAAGATACAAGTTTTACCGAAATATAAAGCCAACCCCTATGTTTCTATAAAACTATGCACATTGACCGCCAGATCTACCAGTGTCCAAAGCAGCACGTAATGTTATGCTTTGGTTTAGACTGTTAGGGCATCCGCACCCGTTGAGGAATTTCTATCTCGTTGAGAAATTTCTCGACAAGCAATTCCTATTACTATTCATCAATAAGTAATAACAATTTACACAGTTTATGCACCCATCACGCAAATCCTTTAATTAATTTCGGAGCAAAGCTTAAGCGTCTTCGGTCTTTTCTTCGGAAGTGGAATTGGGATGTTTTTGGAGATATGAATCGTAAAGCTAAATCTCTCCTTCTGAACATTAACATGCTTGAAGCTAAACTTCATGAGAACTGGAGGGAGGAAGTAGCAGAGGATCTGGCTTTTTGCAAAGCTGACTATGATAACATAGTTTCCATGCAAGATTGTATTCTTCGTTCAAAAGCTAGGCTAAAATGGCTTGATGATGGTGAGCATAATACCAAGCTATTTCATACAGCTGTGAGAGTGCGGAGAAATCAGAATCGAATGCAACTCAAGCTTGACAATGGTGATCTAACTATGGACAGAGACATTATTGGAAATAAAGCTTTGGATTTCTATAAAGACCTTTTTGGAGGACACACTCCTGCTCCCGATGAAGTTGATTTTAATGACATTAACCCTAGCATCTCAACATCTGACAATGACCATCTTTGCGCAGACCCGAGTGAAGAAGAAATATATCAAGCAGTTTGTGAGTTAAATGAGGACAGTGCTCCGGGCCCGGACGGTTTTACTGGTGCATTTTATAAGACCTGTTGGAATATTATCAAAGAAGACTTTGTAAAGGCTGTTCAAAGTTTTTTCAAAGGTCACCAGATTCCTACTAGTTTTTCTGCCACTCACTTAACCCTCCTTCCTAAAGTGGCGCGCCCAGATAACATTGGTCAACTTCGCCCCATCAGCCTTTGTAATTTTAATCATAAGGTCATTTCTAGAGTTCTTGCATCGCGTCTTGCTGAGTTACTCCCCAAAGTTGTGAGTGAGGAGCAGGCCGGCTTCGTTCCACATAGAAGCATCCACGAAAATATTGCATTGGCGCATGACCTAGCGCATGACCTCAACAAAAAAACTAGGGGAGGGAATGTCATTATTAAACTCGATATGTCAAAAGCTTACGACCGAGTCTCCTGGATCTTTCTATTGAGAATGCTTCGCGCTATGGGGTTTCAAGAACGGTGGTGTGATTTGGTTTTCCGTTGCATTGCTAACTGCTATTATTCAGTGAAATGGGAGGGTAAAATTTTTGGCTTCTTTATATCGATGCGAGGTGTCCGTCAAGGAGACCCTCTCTCGCCAGCGCTCTTTGTCTTGTCAATGGAGTGGTTTAGCATTGCATTGAATAAAGCTGTAACCAACAGGTACATCATGCAGTATCAAAAACAGAGACACAGCATTGGAGTGCACCACTTACTTTTTGCGGATGATTTGGTCTTATTCACAAATGGTGCAATTGATTCGGTTCGTAATCTGATGTTTCTTATCAATGAATTTTGTCGCGTCTCCGGTCAGATTCTAAACCATGAGAAGAGTCACATTGTTTTTTCCAAAAAATTTGATGATGTAAGGAAGGTGAATATTTTAACGGAAACGGGTTTTCAAGAGGGGAAGCTCCCTTTAGAATACCTTGGTGCTCCCCTTTTTCGCGGAAAAGTTCGAATTTCATATTTTTATAAAATGGAGCAGAGCATGAAGAATAGAATTGAGGGATGGATGAAATCATTTCTCAGCCTCGGTGGGAAGGTCACTCTTCTCAATGCAGTATTAAGCTCAATGGGAATTCATAATATGATGGCTCTTCCTGTCCCTATAACTGTTCTGAATCGGATAAAAAACTTGATGCGGAATTTTATATGGGACTCTGGCTCTGAGAAACGTCGTCATTGGAAGAGTTGGGAATCTCTTTGTTTACCGAAGGACTGTGGTGGGTTTGGCATCAAAGATCCTGAGAAAGCCATGGAATTCCTGCACAAAAAACTTGCATGGCAGTTTTTGCAACAAACTTCCTTATGGGCTCGTCACGCGAAAGGTAGATTTCGAACTGGTGAAAAAGGTTCTTCATTGTGGAACACTCTCAACAAATATATCCCTGCGATTCAACAAAACAGTGAATGGATTTTAGAGAAAGGAGATACAAAATTAGAAGACTTCCTTTTTCGTTTAGGGGTTGAGCAAATTAACTCCATAACGAATGATTCTATTCGTGATGTGTGTAGGGACCCCGTTAAGAGGTTTACTCTTGAAAGCAAGCTCCCAAGCTCGATTCATACGCAATTGTTGTTTCCAGATAATAGTGCTCTCAATGATAAGTTTGTGTGGAAAGAAAACTCGGGTGGTGAGATCACGAGTCGGACTTTGTGGAAAGCTTATAATAAATCTATTTTGAGACTCAGTTGGTGTAGATATATATGGAAACGTTGGATACCTCCAAAGATCACTTGCTTCATGTGGAAGGTTTTTCACCGTATTCTTCCAACGGACGATGCTGTAAAAAGATTAAAAATTCCATTGGCTTCCAAATGTTCTTGTTGCGTACACCCGAATCAGGAATCATTACATCATCTCTTTTTTGAAGGTCAATGGGCTGCTGAAATTTGGAACTTCTTAAGCACATCTTTCAGTTTACCGAAAGTTCACAATCTTGCAGCTTTGTGCAGAGTATGGCTTTGTTATGATTCT
>QZGG01002986.1:0-29129 GCA_006409495.1 Sedum album
ACGCGTATACGCACTTAACACAAGTTGTTACGGAAGCGTGACAATTGTGGTTTTTTTATTACGAAGGTATTATAACAGAGATATTTCGTATTTGGTTGTTAAAATGATGGTTTTCTACGAAATTGGCTATTATAATATTGATTTTCTATAATTAACCATAATATTTTATATTAGAATTAGAGCAATAAAATTAGGAGGTCTCCTTTCATCTTTGGTAAGAAGGGATAAATTTTAGGCTTTATAACTGTACCAAGACATTTGGTGATTTAGGCAAATAAAAGGGAGAGTGTAGTTCCCTTGCGATCACATTGTACAAATATATTTAATTTTGTTTTGCTGTTTGCATTTTTGGCCAAACTATTTGTACATTTTAACTTCGTTTGTGCATTTTGACTTTTTTGCTAAAAGAAAAAAAATTTAAAAGGTGAAAATATGATCATTACCTAAACTATCATATTATTGTCAAACACATTTATAATGTTAGTATGACCAATGATTGTGTCTCAAAAGAAAAGTTTTGAATAATATAACACTATTTAGCAAAGGTTTTAATCCTCCATTTACAAGGTATCTCCATTACCTAATGAACAAAGTCCATATATAGCCATAAATCTGAAGTCCCCTTTATAGTTATGGAAGAATAAGGCCCCAACCCTCATTTAACTTAAGACTTTTAGTTGTACTAAAGAAATACCCTATAACCCTATGTATTTTCTTAAGATATTAGATCAGCAAAGAACTAAATCTTATGTTGTGAAAATATAAAGCTCAACTTGGAAATACGAAGACATATCGAGGAATCACAAATAAAATTAGTGTTTTTTTGGGAAGGAGCACATGTAAAATCATGTTAGAGCAGATGTTTGAACATGAACATTTTTCTTAATATGATCTACCTCTACCTGATTATCATTTGGATACTCCTCTCGGAATTGTGCCGTTTTATTTTGATCATTGATCGTTGCATGCTTGTTGCTCATCTAGTAGTCTAAAGACTTTTGCATGTTAGATAAGTGGGAATACTCACAACACTGCTGTAATTTTCTTGAAGAAGACATCAAGTCGCACAAAAAATAGCGTCTTAACAGTTAGCCATCGGATCTCTGACACTCTAATCTCAGATCTGTTCAGTTAAATAATATTATTTTTCTCCACGTCCAAATTCGAAATTTTCCTATGTATGTGGCCGAATTATAAGTTATGCTTCAGATCTTTTTTTTTTTTCTCGATAGCGGTTATATTGGGTACAATTCATAGAGATCGTATACATGATATCTATTCTAATCATTTGAAGCTCTGGTCACATCAACGCATGGGTGGAGGGGGCGAAGAGCCTCCATGCACGAGGCAGGAGGAAGGCAACAGCCTCCCATAAGGGAGGATTGAATAAATGGTGATGCCAGGAATCGAACCCTTGACCTGAGAATTCTTTGTCAGAATCCCCACCATCAGGCTACCACCCTGATGGCGTTATGCTTCAGATCTTGAATTCATATTAAATTAGTGTTATGAATTTTGTCGCGTTCATCGAAATGGAAAGTGAAGAACTTTACCCTAATCATCAACAAACGATTCAATCTGAGTGACACAAAGATCGAAGCTTTTTAAACTCTAAAGTTAGATCAGCAGATGCCCCCACGAACCCATCAGCAGCATAAGATACTACCGAAGCGAATCATATTAGTACGACATGGGGAGAGCCAAGGGAACAAAGACAACTCGGCGTACGCGACAACCCCAGATTACAAAATCCCCTTAACGGAGTTGGGGTTGGAGCAGGCGAGGCTGGCAGGAGAGAAAATCCGGCTACTGATTGGAGGAGGAGAGAGGAAGTGTGATTGGAAGGTTTACTTCTATGTTTCGCCGTATGAAAGGACGAGGTCTACGCTAAGGGAGATTGGAAGGGCTTTTTCGAGAAAAAGGATGATTGGGGTTAGAGAAGAGTGTAGGATTAGAGAACAGGATTTTGGGAATTTTCAGGTTGAGGAGAATATGAAGGTTATTAAGCAGACTAGGGAGCGTTTTGGGAGGTTCTTTTATAGGTTTCCTGAAGGAGAGTCTGCTTCTGATGTTTATGATCGCGTCTCCAGTAAGTACCACAATCCTTCGTTTTTGGTTTTGTTCATTGTTGTTGGTTAAAGTTTGCATTTTTGTAGTTGCAAGATTGGGTGGTTGCTTTAGGAGCTCTTTAACTCGCATAACCAGTAGTAGAGGGGGTAACCTCTGAGTTTTGTACTTGCTAGTTGAAAATGTATGTTCATATTTATGATTTCGAGCTTGATTTGCATGAAATTGATTTGCTGTTCTATTTTTGAATTTAGGAGATTACATATTCGTTTGTTGATGTTTGATATGAATTGGGGTGTTAAAAAGGAAGAATACTACTTTTTAGGTAACCAAATTGTTTGAATTGCAGGTTTTCTTGAATCGTTATGGAGAGACATAGATTTAAACAGGCTTCATCACAACCCTTCACAAGACCTTAATCTGGTAATTGTGTCACATGGGCTCGCCTCACGTGTATTTCTCATGAAGTGGTTCAAGTGGTCGGTTGAGCAATTTGAGTATTTAAACAATCCAGGGAACTGTGAGGTTCGAGTAATGCAATTGGGTGAAGGAGGAGAATACACCTTAGCAATAAATCATAGCGGACAAGAGATGCTCGAATGGGGACTTTCCCCTGAGATGATAGCTGAGCAGAATTGGCGGGTTCATGCCCATCGAGGCGACTGGAGTGACCGGTGTCCCTGGTACCTTGATACATTCTTTGATGAATTTGCGGATTCAGATGATAACTGTGAAGGGAACAACAATTTGGTAAAATGAACTCTAAAATACTGGATATAGTGGTATGAATATATTCTTTTGATTCAGTTGATTTTTTGACGAGCTTCCCCCATTGTTTCATTACATTGTGCATACCGCAGAAAGTTTATGTGATTTAGAAATCTTGAACTATATATTGAAAATTTCAATGGTGAGAATTCTTGCATAATGTTCTATCATTTCAATTGTATGACTCTCTGACACAACATTCTATCATTGATTTTAGTATTGAAAGCACGATGTAGAATGCAAATAAATTATTTCTTCTAGAACTTGCAGATACGGAAGCACAGTGGATGGATTCAGGTTATTAACCTGTAGTACACAGCGTAGTTTCCAAAAAATCCTTACAGAAGGAACTGTAGTAGGTGTTTTTGATAGTAGCTGTTTAGTAGTTTTTGCGGCAAAGTTGTGCTGCTTTGTTTATCATAATCTTGTATAGAATCATTTTCATATGAAGGTGAATTGTGTTATAATGGTTCTTTGAAGATGGTTACTATTGGCAAGCATGTCATGGATTGGGATCATGTGCAGCCAACAGCCAAATACAGCCATATATAAAACGACGTAGTTTTAATCATTGAAAAACAAAACTACGTCGTTTTGAAAAGGGTTCAGAAATTTGTAATTAGGGATTTAGTAAAACTGTGTTGTTTTGAATTATTATAGACCTAAACTACGTCGTTTTAAAATTAAATTTTAAAATTTAAAATTTGAATTTAGGCTGGATTTGGCTGTACGCTGTACAGGATCCGAATCCAGCATGTCATACCTTCTTTTCATTTCAAGTTCTCTTTTGGTATTCATCTAATTGTTATTCACTTTGTTTGATCCTCAGCTGACTCTCCCTGATCAAATAATCAGGTTTTGTATCTTGATTGGCTCTCCAGAAGTCTCGATGGTTAATTTTGTCATTTTACCATTTCACTCATTTAGGAATGATTTGAAGCCTATGCATTACATTAGGCAATGTCATTCGGCCCGGCCCGGCCCAAAACTTGAAGCCCGAGCCCGGCCCGGCCCTAATATTTAAGGCCTATCACTATTCATCGAGCCGGGCCGGGCCGGGCTTGGTAAAAATAATGAAGCCCGAGCCCAGCCCACAAGCCCGTTCAAATTTCAAATTTTATTTAAAATATAATTTTTAAATAATTTTTAAATAATAAAAAATACATAATAATTGAAATATCAATTTTTAAAAGATATTTTTTATGTCACATTATTTTTTAACTCATTTTTATTGTATTTTTAAGGTTTATTATAACAGAATGAGATAAAGTTCAGAGAATAAATGAATATATCTTTAAATATATTGAGATAATACGACTTCAATAGAAAAAATATTAATTTAGAAAATAAGAATATACAAATAAATTTAAATAAATGTTAAATTTAAAGAGTTTGTAAAATATATTATATAGTATGACTTTTTTATATTTATTCAACTATTCTATTATTCGAAATATTAGTACGGTAAGATCTGGCTTTGCGAGATGGCCAATAGGTCGGACCGGTGCCGGGCCCAAAGCCCGGGAATGAAGCCCAAGCCCGGCCTATCCGATATAGAACTGGGCTTCGATTGGGCTTTAAATGGGCTCGACAGAGCTGGGCTTAGATGAGCTTCGGACTGGTCCATGAGCTTTTTTCGGCCCAGGGCCTAATGGCAATGCCTACATTACATTCCACCTAATACGGGCAAGGCAACCTCAGTCAAATCTTTATGTCGGATAACATCACTCTAGAAACTCAGGTTGCTGTTAATGGCTTCAAACCTACTTAACCTGACACCCAATTCCCCACCAAAGCCCCAAATCCAAACCCCAACTCCTCAATTTTCACACACCTTATCCAAAAGAGCTCACATACCTGAACACGTCTACAAACACCCGACCGCCATTCTTCTCGAGCTGTGCACATCCCTCCAAGAGCTTCACCAATTCATTCCACCTATTATCAAAAACGGCTTCTACAATGAGCATTTGTTCCAGACCAAGCTCGTCAGTTTGTTCTGCAACTTTGGCGCGTTGCGAGAAGCTGTTAGAGTATTTGAACCTATTGAGGATAAAATCGATCCTTTATACCACACATTGCTTAAAGGGTATACAAAGTTTGCATCTTTGGAGGAAGCTGTGAGGTTTTTTAATAGAATGAGGTGTGATGGGGTTGAGCCGGTTGTGTATAATTTTGCGTATTTGTTGAAGGTTTGTGGGAGTGAATCGGAGTTTAGATTGGGGAGGGAGATTCATGGACAGCTTGTGGTTAATGGGCATGCGTTTAATTTGTTTGCAATGACTAGCGTTGCGAATATGTATGCAAAATGTGGACTGGTTGAGGATGCGTTTAAGATGTTTGATAGAATGCCTGAGAAGGACTTGGTGTCGTGGAATACTATTATTTCTGGTTATGCACAGAATGGGAAGGCGAAAATTGCGTTGGAGATGGTTTTGAGAATGCAGGAGGAGAAGGTGAGGCCCGATTGGATCACCATGGTTTCGGTTTTGCCTGCTGCTGCAGATATTAGGTCATTGAAGATTGGGAAATCTATTCATGGGTTTGTCATAAGAGATGGGTGTGAGTCAGTGGTGAATATTTCGACAGCATTGGTTGACATGTATGGAAAATGTGGGAGGGTAGATATGGCAAGGTTGATATTTGATAGGATGGAGAGGAAGACTGTGGTGACTTGGAACTCACTGATGGATGGGTATGTGCAGAGTGGCAATTCGGAAGAAGCCTTGGAGATTTTCGATAAGATGTTGAGTGAAGGCGTGGAACCAAGTGATGTTAGTATGATGGGAGCTCTACATGCTTGTGCTGAACTGGGCAATGGGGAGAAGGGAATGGTTGTACATAAATTGATGGATAAGTTGAGATTGGGACGCAATGTGGCTGTGATGAACTCTTTGATTTCCATGTATTCCAAATGTAGGAGGGTTGAAAAGGCAGCTGATGTATTTGATAAGCTACAGCATAAAACTATTGTGTCTTGGAATGCAATGATACTTGGGTATGCTCAGAATGGCCAGGTCAATGAGGCATTGACTTACTTCTGCAAGATGCACGAGGAGAATATAAAACCGGATTCTTTCACTGTGGTGAGTGTGATTCCGGCTGTTGCTGAGTTATCTATTTTGCGACAAGCGAAGTGGATACATGGGCTTGTAATGAGAGCTGGTTTTGAACAGAATTCATATGTGATGACTGCTCTTGTCGATGCTTATGCAAAATGCGGAGCTGTTAACACTGCTAGAAAACTGTTTGATATGATGGAAGAAAGACATGTGATAACTTGGAATGCCATGATTGATGGGTATGGAACACATGGCCAGGGGAATGCAGCTATTGAATTGTTTAATGAAATGCGGACTGGTTTAGTGAAGCCGAATGGGATAACATTTCTGTGCATCATATCAGCTTGCAGTCACTCGGGTTATGTTGATCAAGGAATGTCCTATTTTGAGAGTATGAAGGCTGAATACGGAGTAGAGCCCGGAATGGATCACTATGGAGCGGTAGTAGACTTGCTCGGTCGATCTGGTAGGCTAGACGAGGCTTGGGATTTCATTCAGAAAATGCCTGTTCAGCCTGGTATGAATGTTTATGGTGCAATGTTGGGTGCTTGTAAACTCCGCAACAATGTGGAATTGGGAGAGAAAGCAGCTGCCGAAATTTTCAAGCTTGAACCAGATGAAGGCGGCTATCATGTACTGCTTGCTAATATTTACGCATCAGCATCAATGTGGGATAAAGTAGTTGAGGTTCGTTCCAAAATGGCCAAACAAGGGCTCAGGAAAACCCCTGGTTGTAGTATAGTTGAATTAAACAGCCAGTTCCACACTTTCCATTCAGGAACAACAACCCATCCCCAGTCACCCCAGATATACGCATACCTTGAAAAGCTAGGAGATGAAATCAGAAACGCTGGATACATTCCAGACACGAACTCAATCCACGACGTCGAAGATGACATCAAAGAACAGCTCCTAAACAGCCATAGCGAGAAGCTGGCAATTGCGTTTGGACTTTTGAACACCAGCAACGGAACACCTATACACATAAGAAAGAATCTCAGGGTTTGTGGAGATTGTCACAATGCAACTAAATACATCTCCCTTGTTACCAACCGAGAGATCATAGTCAGGGATATGCATAGATTTCACCATTTCAAGAATGGAACTTGTTCTTGTGGAGACTATTGGTGAAGTAATCTAAAGGTATGAAAATACGAAATAAAATTACCAGTTTTTCATTTATCTATTTTCGGAGCTATTACTCTAGCATTAATCTCCACTTCTAAGGTTACTATTATTGACTAACGTGCTTTTCAACTAAAGATTTCACATTAAATTATCACTCTAGCATAAATTTTTATTCCAAGCTATAAATGTTGCTTGAATATTCATCTCAATTGAAAAGTCAGAAATTTCATTTTGGAAGTTGATGATTACAATTTACTCCATAGTTTTCCGTTTTTCTTAAAATAAATTCTCTAATCAATAAATAAACATTAAAGTAAAATCATCAAATTCCATTCTCATTTTACACATTTCTTGTCTCCAGCAAGCTCCACAAGAAACTTATGAACATAACAAGCAAAGAGGATCTTGCGTACCTTTCTATATCTGCTGCCTTTATTGTTGTGAAAGAGCGAGACGCAGCATGATTAGAATAAACAGAAGAAGCCATGGCCAAGGAATCAAAATCATCACGGATGCCATTGTCACACTCATCTTCGCTCTACTTTTACAAACGGCCAAAGCTCAAACCTATAGTCAATACGAAAGCAACAATCTCAGGTCATACATAGGAATAATCCTCATAATCTGCAGCGCAATAACCTTCATATCCGTAGCATTCGTCATCTATTTCCGCTATTGCGCCAATTCTAACCTCATCACCACCACAACTTCCATCACCTCTTCCTCACACATCATCTCAATACCATCCTCTAGCCACCACCGCGGCCTCGATCCATCAATATTCACCGCATTCCCATCCTTCACTTACTCAGAAGTCAAATCACACAAAATCGGCAAAGGCATATTGGAGTGCGCAGTTTGCTTAGATGAGTTTGAAGATGAAGAGATCATCAAACTCCTCCCAAAGTGCGACCACGTCTTCCACCTCGACTGCATCGACGCCTGGCTCCGATCGCACTCCACTTGTCCCGTCTGCCGCGCGAATCTCGATCCAGATCAAGTCTCCGGACCTTACTATACTGGTTCTGAAGCCGTATCGTTACTCCGATGGACAAGCGACGAAACTGTACGGTCGGAAACGATCACGGAGACAGTGGAGATCCAGCGGCGGAGATCGGCGACACGACGGACGCCATCGTTATCGATGATAGGGAGCTTCTTTTTCTCGAAATTCGGGAGATGGAATTCGACCGGACATTGTGTGGTCCAACCGGGAGATGATTTGAACCGGTTTACATTGAAATTACCGAGGGAGATAAGAAATCAACTATTGAACCGGTCGGCAAGCGCGTTGGTGTTGCCTACGGTGAGCAGTATGCGGACTGGTTATCGGAACTCCGGCTTACGTGGACAGCGGAACGCGGCGGTGGATGACCGTTGGTCGTTGTTAGGAATCGGTTCGGGCTTGTTTAACAGAAGTTGGTATAGATCGAGTCCGGAAGGGTTCGATTCGGTCAAATATAACTTGGCTCGACCCGTAGTGTGATTTTGCTACATCATATTTTGAGATTTGAATCAAGATACAAACTTTTTATCGTGTATAACCTTTGAAATTGTGTTCAGAATAATTTTAAATATATATATATAATGACTATTATTATATGAGAAGCAAGCGATATTATGTATGTTTCTCAAAGACAGAATAATTTAATCTTAATCATTAATTTGATTATTCATTAATTTGATTAATTTGACGTTGATATTTATGAATTAAAATTGCAATCGGATTTGCAAAATATACAATTTCACGGTATTGCGCTTCAGTTTCGATTTAACGGTTATTTGAGTGTAACTATTGATAATTAAAGTTTAATATTGTGTTTTACTATTTGGAAAGATATTCGTTCTCCTTAACAACTATCATGTATTTTTTTGTTAATTCATTTTAATTAAAAATTATTTAAACATGACTGTGAGATTGATCTAAACCAACAGCTAGTGTAAAAAGGATTTCTATGTTGCTTTGGTAGCTTCTTAATCTTAAAGTTTCAAAAAACATTTAATACTTGGAACATTTTTCCATACACAATTTCTTTGATGACTTTCCATTGAAAAACCCATACAAAGCTTCTCACTGAAATATTGGCATAATGCATATACAAAACTCCATAATCTGTATGGTTAAATGAATGAGTTGATTAAAGATTTTGAAGAAGAAAAATAAAACTATGGACAGACATCAAGAAAATATCATCAAAATGACAACAAATGATCCTTAAAATATGTTTTCCTTCTTTTTTATACCTAGTAGAAGCTCAGATTCTTGGTATCAAGAACCGCATAGGTGTCGTCGAGCGTCGTTTTGCTTCAGGCATCATCATCACTCCATCATCTATACTCGTCCGCAGTGGCTGCTTCCAGCTTTTCAAAGGAGACATGAGTCTGTTGGCCAATCTTGCAGGAGACAAAGAGCGTCGTAGCTTCGAAGCTGTTGAAATTTTGGGAGATTTTTTCCCTCCTATATTTAGGCTGAGTCTTGGAGGAGGAGATAATGTCTTCATGCAGCAGGCCAGTCGAGCAGGTGACCTTGTGCGTGCTGCTGATGCTTTCGGAGACTTTATAATTACAGTCCTTGTAGGAGATGAGGCCATCTTCTTTTTAGGTGGAGATTTCCTTGTGAAAGTTTTTGTTGGGGAAATGGACTTGGGGGAGATTTCTTGACCTTAACTTGAAACTTGGAAGAAGCTGCTTTTGCTGGAGACTTGATTAAGAATTTGTGCGGCGTCTGCTTACTGCGGGCTATGATAGGAGATCTAGTCCTGCAGAACCTCTGTGCCTGTTGTCTAGTAGGTGAAGTGGAAGTGAACAAAGGGTTTGGGAACAAGACAGTCTTCTTAGCCCAAGGCTTGTGCCTTGGCGAGATCCTATCAGCAGAATGTCTACTACTCTCCTTCTCAACCTCAATTTCATTCTTCTTCGGTGGAGATACCTTAAAATTAATGCGTGATCTAGCCCGTTGCAGCTTTGGTGAACCAGGTTCTGAACGAAAAGACTGGGAGGCATTCTGCTTTTCGCGCTTTCTTCTAGACTTTAGCTGAGTGTGCTCAGTTCCTTCAGTAGGCCTATTATGTTTCCTTTGTTTGGTGATTGGTGTCTTTGGATCCTCAACTCCTGCTTGGGTAATGTAAGACACTGACTTAACAATCTCCCTTGCAAATTTACTAGCTTGGATGATTTCACCAACTGTTTCGCCTACTAGCATTGCTGGTAGTGACATTCTCTTCCACCCACCTTCAAATTTTCCGGTTGGCGATACGGTCTGCGCCCCACCATTTCCATTTCTTCAAATCCACAACAACAACAACATAATCAGACTATGTTAAAGACTGGCAACACCAATTAGGTCTAAAATCAATCAAATCAGAAATTTTTATACCTGAAAGATTCTTGCTTGCATCTGAGACTTGTTTTCAAATAACTTCTGGTGCTTCGAGGGCTGAGGCTGACTACCAGCCACTACCTTCTTCCCACCAGTTACAACATACTGCAGCTCCTGTAACCTCTCCATACATCTGTCCACCTTCAATTCAATCACACCAACACCCATACTAACAAATGTTAAGAATTGAGCAATACCCATCAATAAAGATCTAATATTTCAGCATCTAACGCATCCAATTCGGTAAAATTGAGTAACATGGATGAGATCAAACAAGAAAAAAGACGCACCTTTTTTACAGTTTCTCTAAGCTGATGAGGGTTGAGTGGCAAAGGAGCGACCTTGGCGGTCCGCTTGGGTGGGGTTCTTGCAACCATATCTGCTAGTAGATGTATGGGATTGAAGGAAGCTTGATCTGGGTTTATTTGTGTGAGTTGATGTTGAAGAAGAATTTGAGGTTTGAGGTTGACGATGATGTTTTGTTTGGTTCCAACAACGGATCCTTTTTGTTGTAAGTGGGTGTGTGTGGACTTCTTTCCAACGGTCGAATTTTGTAGGCAAGATTGAGGTAACGCCGGTTCGCAAACGGCTCAATTGAATCTAATATTTAATTAAAACCTTTTTAATGAAAATAAAGTCAATTATTAATGCCTTTAATGGGAAGAAATTTTGGTTTTTTCAAAATTTAAAATTTGTTGTAAGAATTGGTTTAAATAAAATCAAATTAAAGGTATATCTTATGATCTCGAATGAGTATGCTGAATGAGAAATAATCAAAAATGATTCTTTTGGTTGTTTATATCTTATTAATTTTAATGCTTTTAATACAAAGTGGTTGAAATTAATTATTTTATTTATTATTTCATTCTTCTAAATTTATTTGTGATAATTTAATATCATTAAAAATTAATGATAGACAAATTATATATTTAGTTTTACTCATTTCGTAGAAGAAATTCGCCCGTCAAATCCTTTGGTGAGATTGAAGATAACTTCTGCCTTAAAATAGAGAAAGTTGTTAGAAACTTCATACCTTTCGTCTCCGCCCATCTTGCCGCTACCGTCATGATTAGCTGATCCACTCGAGCTCAAAAACCTCCAAGAGACATTTGAAATTATTTGAAATTTACATTTGAAATTAATTGAAATTAACATTTGTGATAAATTGTTGAAGGGAAAAGTTCAAGGAGGATGAATAAGTATTTGTAAAATGGTGTCGCAATCTCGATCGTTGATTACTAAAAAATCAACGGACGAGATTTAAACAAAAATAATCGTCAAATCCAACCGCCCGTCTTTTTTGCAAATCTAATCGCCTGATTTATTTAAATACCAACTTTAACCTTAATCGTCACACTATTCAAATCAACGGTTAAGATTATTTCCTAACATCATACAAATATTTGTCGTCATTCTTGATCTTATCCCATTTGCTAAATTAATTGAAATTAAATTTGAAATTAAATCAATTCGTATCACAAGTTCAAGAGAAACAAAGCATTTAGATGAGACGGAAGGACTTAATATTAATTGTTGAATTAGATTAATATGCGGTTGATTATAAAGTTAGTTTTTTTATAATGAGCGGTTGGATTTGCAAAAAACCCTAGCGGTTGAGATTAACAGTTATTTTTTTGAATAAAATCTCATTTGTTGTATTATTAATATTCAACGGTTGAGATCATGTATCCGTCCTCTTAGAACCTTGCTCTCTTTAGTTATTTGGTTAAATTTAATACAACATGGGAAAACGTTACAGTAGTTTATTCGTAGGACACAAGGACAAAATCTCGTAATTCATTTAACAAATTTAATGAACGAGATAAAAAAATCTACTGGTCTCAACCGTCCGTGTGATTTGCATAAATTGTAATCTAAACGATCATGTCTAACAAAATCTTTTTATTTACCTTGACTTGATTTCAACGTTGATTTATATTTTATATAACTTGAAAGAATGCATTAGAAAAAACTGTGTAGAATGCATGACCCTTGTTATACTTTTCCTTTTTAAAAATTGATGGACAAATCATGATTGTTTATTTTCTTCAATACAATAGATGTTAATTTAACTTTTCCAATTAAACTGAGCTTGCACATAATTTGTGGGTGCTGAAGGTAAGAACTACAGTTCATATGCAACTGGCATCTCTTGTTGCAAAATGAATCCCAACCTTCTACCCCTCAAATAAGCTATGAACAAAATTGAAACTTTTTAGATAGACAAATAATTAGAATTTAATTACAAAACTGTTTATTCTAAATTTGTTACAACAATTTGTGATGTTTTTTTACTGGAAAGACTTTTTATAAGATTTTTCTGAAAAGACTGTTGGTGGTAAATTGAAGTGATACAAATGGATCAGCTTTTTGCAATGGATGGTTGATAGAGTTGGAGATAAATGTTAGAGGTAATGGGTCACCAGTAGCAAAGGGTGGAGTTCATACTTCATATCCATGACTTCTTCATTTTTGAGCTTCTGCAGTCCAGTAGTGCAGAGTTCAATCTCCACAACTCGTTTACCAGATTTGTCATCTGGGTCTTTGCATAGAGGTGTTGGACAGCAAAGGGTTTGCTTAAAGTTTAGAACTTTGGTCAAGTTTGATAAGTTCCAAGGTGAGGGAGTTGAAGATGATGCTACAACTTCTTCTGCTGCGGCGGCTGGAGTGATTGGGCAAGTGCTGGATGAGGATGAGACTGGTTATGAAGAAAAGGAAGAAGATGACAGGTAGGTTGAGACATTTAGCTTAGAGATGAATTGCAATTTGGACTTAGGGTTTTGAAAATAAGGACTTGCGGAGCAAAAAGGGATAAGCATTTGGTTCACCAATCACCAGATGGTGATTACATTTGATCTATTGATTAGATGATCTTTTCTCTTCGATAATTTGGGTATTTATGATGCGTATACGAATGATATTTTGATATTCATTTTGATGTTCCAGCTGCTTGCCGTCTGACTTGGAAGGAGCTGTTAGGCAATCAGGCATAGCAAGCGCAACTTTCGTGACATCAGGAGGAATGAGAGCCATGGTATATATATCTGCTACTAAAAGTAAAAATAGCTTCCTAGCACTCAATCCATTATATGAAAGTTGAAACGAGAGAAAACTGAGTTCAGTAAGTTGTGGGGAGGGTTCTCAAATGGGAGAAAATTGTCTCAGAGCTGTTCACCTTTTTTTTCAAGAGTTTCAAATGCAATTGTTTATGAGTTTGATCATTTTCACTGAAGTTCTGAACTAAAGTGTTTCAATTTAGGTTGAGCTATTGATCCCGCAGTTGCAGTTCCTTGATGAAGAAGGTGCCCAAGCTGAGCTTTGGGAGTTATCTAGGGTTTTTCTAGACACGCTTATAGAGGAGACTGGTTGCCAGGTTCATTAATTAATTTTGTGTTAAAGTTTGCTTCTTTTCGTTTACTCTCATATGATCCATAAACCAGAATCAAGTCATATATGATTTGATTGCTAAACTAGAAGAATGTGATGTGTAGAGGGTCAGGGCAGTATTTCCAGATGCCGGTGCTGCTGCTCTTTTACAATATCGGTGGCCAGGCGCTGCTTTCGGGTTTTCCAGGTTATTAGCATTATCAGTAAAGTTGCAGTTCACTACATACTACACTGGGTTTCTTTTTCATTGCGAATAGACTATTCCTTTTTACATGGACTATAGTCAATGACGCTTTATTTGTTTATTTTATGCAGTCTAAGTGATCGGAAACCTGTACAAGCAGAAGATGAAATCATTGTTATGGTGGTTCCTGATTATCAAATGCTGGAGTATGTAGAAAAAATTGCATCAGGTCTTTCTGATGATCCGGTATGACTTGTTTATTACAAAATGTTTTTGTAATATCTGTTCCTCAATATATATCTTCGACCGCAATCTATCAAATATCATGTTGTCCTCTTCTAGTGGTACCAGATACAGTTTCGCATTATTCTCTGTTCTTTTTTGCAAACTCTCACGGCGGCAAAATGTCAGGGGTTCTCTCCAATATTTTCATCGGGACAATATCTTCTTTTTTTCAAGTTGCAAACTAATGTGTATAGACTTAAAATGTTAGATCTAGAATTACTCTAATGTGTATAGACGAAGTGGGGTTGGCCTAGTGGTTAGGCACCCACTACCTGAGCCAACAGGTCTCGGGTTCGAGTTATGGGGTAGGAGTGAATTCCTGTAATCCCTCTTTTTTAAAAAAAAAAAAAATTACTCTAAAATCTGAGTTCAAAAGACCGAAATAATTTGACTTTTTTATATATGTTCCAGCCAAGACCTCTAATAATGTGGAATCCAAGACTCGTCAGCGAGGAAGTTGGAGTTGGCTTTAATGTAAGGAAGTTGAGGCGTAACTTCTTGAGGTAAAGCATTTTCATATTCGATGGCTTATTTGCATATCAAACTTCTATTACCGAATTTGTATTTTTCATGGGCAGCAAATTCACAACTGTTTACTACATGAGACCCTTGCCGGAAGGCGCTGTCTTCAGATGCTATCCAGGGTGAGGCTCTACGTGGCCAGTTTCAGAATTGACATCATTTCCCAATCATAAGTTTGTAAAAAACAGTCCAAATATTAATCATTACTCACATTTTTTTCAGATTTTGGAAAATATTTTACGACGACAAGGAAAGACGAGGCCGGTATCTACTAGCCAAAGAGTTGTTAAGTCGCCCGGATGCAGAGGAGCTTCAGGTAAAATATAATTACAAATTAAGGTTCCATGACTTCTCTATCTGCTCGACTTCTCATCTGTTCCACCATTAGAGTTTCGAATTCTAGAAGAGTGTTGCTATGGCATTTAAAGTAGTTTTCCTCTGGTAATGTCAGATAATATATGGAGATGTAGAAGAGGAGTCAGAGAGCGGAACTTCATTGTTTAGCAAAGCAGCCGGAGTATTTGCTTCAGTCGGCCGATTTATGAAGGCGATTTCTTAGAAACAACTTGTACAAAATTATATGAACATTCTAGCCATTATTGTTGATAAACATAAGAGGTTCTTGGCTAACTTGAAACTGTACAATGAAGTTTGTAGAAAGGCTTACTTAAAATTGCATACAGACTCGAACATCTTTCCACAGGTTCTGAACTACTAATGTCCAATTTTGAACTGTTTTATGATCCTAATTCACCAGTTATCAGAGAATCTTGGCAAAGACAGCATCCACAGTATGCTACAGACAACACACTGATCCTGAACGGACTACCGACACTTTCAGCATCTTTTAAGATTCTAAGTGCAGCTCAGAGATGTTCATTTTCAATATTTATTTTGACTTGGTAACTCAGTATATTTGTCTCATTTAACATCTCAAATGAGCTTGTTGTCTTTTCTTGCTTGAATTTGCTTCAAATGAATAAAGAACAGTTCATGGCTGTCAGAGGAGGCTGCTGCTTACTTTTCTAAATTACCCTCTGTACAAGTTAAGGACATTTTCTTCATGGTTGGCAAATGGACAACCTGCACTGCCAGTCAAGTAAGTACAACTTTTCATATTATTATATTTCTTCATTGACTCGATTTACTAATAGAAATGGAAGATTTCTAGCAAAATTTCAATATATACTCAAATAGTTTAACCCCATGCATATCTGGTTTATAAGATAAAACCAGTTGGACGAGAAGACGTGACTGAAATCGTAACGATCAACGCGACTTCAAGTCAAGCCACTTAGGTACGTACTTACAGAACTCGATCATTGATTACCACATGCAATGTTGGTGTTGAAAAATGTAGCTAATATAAAGTGTTCAATCGATATAACTTGTATTTGGTATGTGAAAATGAAATGATGCCGGAACATTTATGGAACTGATAGAGAAATGAAGCTGCTTTTTCTTGCAATGCTAAGAATCATTCCTAAGAAAAGTAGATTTCATTAGAGATAAGAGACTCATTTATGGAACTTGTCAGATATGAACATTGACGATTTTGGACGGATAAAAGTCTGTTCTTGAAAGGTTATTATACCAAAAATCGAATACCCTGATAGCATATTTTATGTCAATGGAAAATGAATTTGTTAAAGGATCAGGATATCACTTTCAGGCTAAAGATCGAGTAAGAGAGAGTGGCGGATCCAGCCATTCAATAAAGGGGGTAAAAAAGTAAAAAAGTAATATGTATCTCATACAAAAAGACGATAAAGAGAGTTAAAATGATAATGAAATATAAATGTACGTTATAGCGAAGTAATCATTTAGTCACTTTGCCGCCGATATTTTGGTGACGGATTTCTAAGATAACAAAATCATCAATATCATTCTTTGGTCGACCTCTTTCTTCATCCGAAGCACCAATATTTCCATCAATCACCAACATCGGATTCAACATCATTATTCAAAGAAGGTTCAACACTTGATTCTAATCCACTCTTACGACGCACTATAAATTTATCCATACTCGCATCACTTAATTTACAAACAAAAACAAACAAATAAATTTTAAATGTTTATAACAATCTAAAGTTCGAAATAGATGAATAATAAAATCAAGACTAACCTAAAATTGATTGAATAAAGAACTAACCTCAAATTGATTGAATAAAAGATTATTATTGTGCAATTGTCTAAAAGATGGAAATGGAAGATGAGGGCACGGAACCTCTAATCTCCTCTCTAGAACCCCCATGGTCAGCAGCCAGTCAGCTATCTTTACAAACGGATCACTTAAATATAATAATTTCAGACGTACGGAAGAACAAAACTGTTGCAATAAGGATATTATGCTGACACGTAAATAACCTAAATGCATGTTTTGTGTCGGTGTAGAATTAATTTTCTAGTGAGGATCAATAAATTATTTGCAGTTTGATTATTGAGTTGTCAGTTATCTTACAAACAGATCTTCCAACAGGAAACAGATAAGCAGATGAAGAAAAAAGGGTTTGAGGTTGGAGTTGTGGAACACATCAAAAGAATACAAAGCCAGCATCTTACCTTTATCTTGTCTTGGGAATAATACTGCAAAAGAACTTATCCCCATCTTAAAAATATGACAATACTTATTCTCCCAAATTGCATCCCTTATTATGCAACAGATAATCATCTTTGAATTGCTTTTCAAACCCTTTTCAAATTCATGAATTGGGATCAAATATGTACAATTTGATAGACAAAATGTGAACTGAAATGGGAAAAATTATATGAAAAAGTCAACTTCGCCGAGTGATACGTTGTTACAAGAAATGTTCAAATGAATCACACACACAGTGACATTTAAATAAAAATGTCCATTTGAGGGTACTAACTTGTATGCAATGAACACTCCAACACCATCTCCCTTTGAATTTATACAGATTGTTCACATTTACTGGTCAATGGAATAGGTCGCATTAATTATATATCAATAATTTGATCAAACATGTGTTTCACAATGTCTCAGCACATAGTTCAGATTGCATACATTAACATTTCGAACTGTTTTACAATGATAATATTAAAAAAATAAGTACTAGTAGCTGGCTGCTAACATTGTTTTATGAAGTAAATAAAGGACAACTGCATACCTTAGCTATGTGGATAGATTTCCTTACACATAAATTGAATCTTTACTAATACATGATAATTTTATAAATATTGGTCAAGATACGGAACTCATTATCATCCGTGTCACGAAAATGACCGTCGAAAATCGCAAATTAAATTCAATCAAATAAAATATGGTGTAGACCTAACATAGGCAATGGGAGCATTAATACATGATAGTAATAGGTAATCCATTTTTGATTTATTCACTATAAGAAATTTCATCAATAAAATAAATAACTAATTTTAATTTTTTGGGTGGAAATTTCTGAGAAAATGAGAGCATGCAGCTGGTTGGACTTTGATTTATTCCAAGACCCAAATCACATAGGAGACTCCTCTATATAAAGAACCTCTAAAAAGCTCTCTCTTATATCATTCCATAATCTTCAACCACATTTCTTTTTATTCTTTTCTTCCACACAAATCCATTCTCACTTTCTAGCAAATCAATCAGAAATACCCAACAACAAATTTGATCTCAGCTTCCAAACAGTAGTGTTTTCATCAGTTAACTGACATGATTGAGAAGCTTATAAGTTGCATAACTTGCAACTGCATCCCAAACAAAAATGGTGAAAGGGATAGTGGCAAAAAGATCATTCAAGGGAAGGTTGTGCTTATGAAGAAAAATGTTTTAGATCTCAATGACTTTATTGCCTCCGCTTCTGACCGCTTTAGCGAGGTTTTCTTGCAGCGCGTGTCGTTGCAGCTCATCAGTAAAGTTAATGTTGATACAGATATTAATGGTGAGTTATCTGTTTCCTCTCCTATTTGATAGCTTCAGCTCATTCTTGCTTATTGAATTATGTTTTCACTTGATGCACTTAATAATTTTTTATCTAGAAATTTACAGTTTCTTGAAACCAATGAGTTTGAAACAAATTTCTAGTCAGTTTGATCAGATTGCTACACACAGATATCAATAAGTTACAATCACTTTCATGTTAATAAATGCATGTAATGAAATGGTACCTTATTTACTAGTAGTTGAAATGGGAATGAAGATAAAGTATTGAAGAGTAGGTTTGCATGTGATCAGATTAGTTTAAGTGATTAACAAATTTAGTAGCTAAATAATGACTAGTTTTCCTTTGTTTAATGGTTTGATGGAATTCTCATATTTTATTTTTCTGATTTCACATTCCAATAACATAAATTCATATAAAATGATATGAAATTTTAATGAAAACAGTAAAATTGTTGGGCTGGTGGGTGTGGGAACATGTCACATGGTGTGAAATATAAATTGTGTTTGCAGTTTAGTTAAGGTCAACAGTCAATATTTAGTCATACATAAGTCAAACTATCATATTCCAACATGTCCAAGAATGGTTTAATTAAGTGGACCAAAAGTTTACTAATCCACTAAATTATCATATTTTTTAGGTTCCCTTTGCTTGTTTGTTACATGCTTGTTCTTTATACACCATTAATTCAAAGGTCAATGACTTCATGTAAGTGAGGCTTTAGAATTCAGCATACAGTTGAATCTGAATATAAAACGACGTTATTTTAAATATTTTAAATTATTATAATTTATAAACTCTATAGTGAGTGTGATTTATTTTCATTAGAGCAACAAATAAATGTTGCTCTAATTAATTGAAAAGGTTGAATTTACAGCAGAAATAAATGCAGTTGTGTATCAAAAAATGCAGTTGAAAAGTCTCTGCAGACTCTTTAATGACATCTCTTTTTTGCTGGAGGGTAGGACATGTCAATAAATACTAATTGCATTACGTGTGTCAATTTTAGCAGCATTTGAATTGCTTCTAAATATTACATATAATTTTTTTTGGTTTGAAAATAAAATTGTAAAAACATTGTGCAGGGGAGGAACCAAGAGGAAAGGTAGGAAAACCAGCATACTTGGAGGACTGGATAACTTCCAGCGATGAACTAGCAGCTGGAGAGACACATTTCAAGGTTACGTTCGAATGGGACGAGGAAATAGGCATCCCCGGTGCATTTCTGATTAAAAATGATCATCGTAACGAGTTTTACCTTAAGACTGTAACGCTCGAAGATGTTCCTTCCAACGGTCGAATTCATTTCGTGTGTAACTCTTGGATTTATCCACTTGAGATGTATCACTACGATCGGGTTTTCTTTGCTAATCAGGTACATTTTTGTGAAAATCATGTATTTAATTTGATTTTGTGGATGTTTGAGGATTACTTGAGACAGAAGTTGTTGAAACTTGGATTTCAAGAAACTTGAGTTTGGTTTGAATTATTTGCAGACGTACATTCCGAGTGAAACGCCGTTACCGCTGCAGAAGTACCGGACAGAAGAGCTAAAAAACCTGAGAGGAAATGGGACTGAGAAATTCGAAAAACATGACCGAGTTTATCAATATTCTGTTTATAATGATTTGGGAAATCCTGATAAAGGTGCTGATTACGCCAGGCAAACTCTTGGAGGGTCTACTGACTTCCCATACCCTCGGCGGGGAAAGACGGGTCGAAAGCCATCAAAATCAGGTCAGAAAAAATTATATTCATTTTACCTATGAAGTTCTGAACCTGAAAATTTTATATTTTGTTACAGATCCTAAAACAGAAAGTCGGTTATCGATAGTGAAGAGTTTGGACATTTACGTTCCACGTGACGAGAGATTCGGTCATCTAAAGATGTCCGATTTCCTAGCATATGCATTCAAGTCCATAGTTCAAGTGATCCAGCCTGAGTTTGAAGCCATCTTCGACAAAACTATTAATGAGTTCGACTCTTTTAAGGACGTGCTTGACTTATACGAAGGCGGTGTCAAATTACCTGGAGCTGATAAAATTAGCAAACTCATCCCGTTCGAGTTTTTGAAGGAACTTTTCCGCACTGATGATGCTGGGGTTCTTAAATATCCAATGCCTGCTGTAGTCAAAGGTACATACTTCACCGCCTTCTAAAAATTATTTTTACCCATAGCAAACTTGTAATAAAATTTCAATGACCTTGATTTTATTCCTGCAGAGAATAGGTCTGCTTGGAGGACAGATTTTGAATTCGGACGAGAAATGCTGGCTGGAGTGAATCCAGTCTCCATTAGCCGCCTTACGGTATGACATCTGCTTGGAACATTTTATTCTGGCAGGAACCTACCTTGTGAGTTTCTGACATTTATTTTTTATCTGTAGGAATTTCCGCCCGCAAGTAAGCTTGACCGTGAAGTATACGGTGATCATACGAGTAAAATTACGAGAGAGCATATTGAGAAAAGTTTAGAAGGACTAACTGTCGAGGAGGTAAGCCGATCAATGCTCAAATATATTTCAGTTCATTTCAAAAGGTTTATAAATTTTGCTACAAGTTCAGCAGGACCTGTCTAACGGTCAGCGAGTACTAACCGAGATTTCTCTTTTTTCGATTAGGCGCTGGAGAACAACAGGCTATACATATTGAACCATCATGAATCACTCATGCCATATGCACGGAAAATAAATGACAACACTTCTACGAAACTTTACGCAACCAGGACAGTCCTGTTTTTGGAAAAAACTGGCACTCTGAAGCCGTTGGCGATTGAGTTAAGCAAGCCACACCCGGATGGCGACAAGCTTGGTCCAATAAGCGAGGTCATTACTCCTGCTGAAGAAGGCGTTAAGGCAACATTATGGCAGCTTGCCAAGGCTTATGCAGCAGTGAATGACTCTGGTGTCCATCAGCTCATCAGTCACTGGTGGGTACTTTATTTCATTTTCTGAGTCAGAAGTTTCAAAAAATAGGGTGAATTTATTTATCTTGGGTAAATGCAGGTTGCACACACACGCGGCCATTGAGCCTTTTGTGATAGCTACGAACAGGCAACTCAGCGTGCTTCACCCGATCCACAAACTTCTGCATCCACATTTCCGTGATACTATGTTCATCAACGCTGCTGCGCGGCAGATTCTGATTAATGCTGGTGGTCTGCTTGAGATCACAGTCTTTCCCGGGAAGTATGCTATGGAAATGTCTTCAGTTCTCTACAAAGATTGGGTCTTTACAGAACAGGCACTTCCTCAGGATCTCCTCAAGAGGTAAAATCTAAACAGTAGATGATCTTGATCGCGAAAGGCCTAAATCTTTCTAAGCTCATTTAACAAAAATGTGTCTTCTTTTTTGTCTTCAGAGGAATGGCTGTGGAGGATGCGAATGCGCCACACGGCCTACGGCTGCTGATAGAGGATTACCCTTACGCGGTAGATGGATTAAAAATCTGGTCAGCCATAGAAACTTGGGTAAAGGACTACTGCACTTTCTACTACAAGTCAGACAAAATGGTCCAGGACGACGTAGAGCTCCAATCTTGGTGGCACGAATTACGTACTGAGGGTCACGGGGACAAGAAGGACGCGCCTTGGTGGCCAAAAATGCAGACGGTCACTGAACTAATCCAGTCTTGCACAATCATCATATGGATTGCTTCAGCCCTCCACGCAGCGGTCAACTTTGGTCAATACCCTTACGCAGGTTTCATGCCTGATCGCCCCACCATAAGCCGTCGATTTCTACCAGAGAAACACACTCCCGAATACGAAGAACTCACAACCAACCCTGACAAGGCATTTCTGAAAACAGTCACACCACAACTCCAAACTCTACTTGGCATTTCGGTTATAGAAATCCTTTCAAGACACTCTTCGGACGAAGTGTACTTAGGCCAACGTGCAGATACTGACTGGACAGCAGACAAGGCTCCATTAGCCTCTTTTAACAAGTTTAGCAAGACACTGGGGAGATCGAGAATAGTATCAGTGAAATGAACAATGATGAGAGGTTTAAGAATCGGGTTGGTCCGGTCAAGGTCCCTTACACTCTGCTGTATCCTACTAGCGGAGATGGCATTACCGGAAAAGGCATCCCGAACAGCGTCAGCATATAATCCAACTGTGTTCTATGTTCATTTTATTCTTAATTATAGGGTGTGCCAAATAAGTGTGTGAAAGTGTGAATGTTTCTAATTCATTTCAATTTTAAATAAAAATCAATTTAAATTATTGATCCAAAGGAAAAGACAATATAAATTTGTGAAACCGGAGGATGTTATTTCAGCCGTTGATTCGATGAATTTGAGTCATTTGACAGTTGAGATTAAAATTGTTTTATATAAAATTATGCATTTCAATTTGCAAAAAAACACGAACGATTATTTTTAAATTAGATCTCATTTGTTGATTTATTTGTAATGGTCTATCTTATAAAAACTTATTCGTCTTTGTTGATCTTAACTCTTGATCTAAATTAGTGATTGTAAAATTTGTTATTTCTCGTGATTTTAAATTAACCTTCAATTTTATCTCAATTTTCCCTTAGAATATTTTTTTTGATTACAAGTAATGTGTACAAGTATCTAGTTGTTATGAATTTTGGAGCCATCTAACGATGACCTACTGTAACAGCGGTATCATTCAAGCTCAAAGTAATCTCCAAGCAAATGTCACCAACAAAACAAGCGTCCCACTAATTATAATTTTCTAATATAAGGCGTGTCTCTTGATTTGAATCTACGACTTAGAGCATTTATGAAGATGCTCTAACCACTAGAACACCATCCTAAGATAATTTTCACTTGAATAAATTACTTCATCATTACTTGATGTTTTTTTTTGATGGGTGAGTTTACAATTGAGTACAAGATGTTACGTATTCATCTAGTACAACTAATACTTTGAACGCACAAGCCATCTAGGCACTACCACCAATGAACTTCAATCATCCATCAATATTCAAGTAATCTTGTATCACTTCAAGCGATGGCATCAAAGGTCTCCTCTTACGGGAAAATAAATGAGCATCCATATAACATCAAATCAACAGCTTCCACGCACAGGCGGAAAGAATAAATAGTCTCCATGCACGCAGACGGAAGGAATGAAGCTCCAAAAAAATCTGAGGAAAAGTGATCCCTCAACCAACAGAGCACCACTCTATTGGCATTACTTGATGTTAACACTATGATTTTTCAGAAATACAAATTATTTTTTAGGGTTTTTTAACAAAAACCACCCTTATAATAGGGTGTTTTAACAACGACCACCCGTATAAATAATATTTTCTAATAACCACCCGTATAAATTTTTCCGTTAATTACGAACCACCTCACATCCATTTGTCAAAATGCCGTTAGCTTTGAGTTAATTATCGTTGTTAACCATACTAATTTTAATATAATTAACAACCCTAGCTTATTTTGAACCAAATAGCATTTATAATAACATCCACCACCACAGCAACAAAAACATCCAGCACCGATCAAACCAAATAGCTTCACATCACATTAAAGGCTCGAAAACCTAATCGGGCAAGGGATTCACATCGGTACTGGTAGGGATGCTCAAATTGGACCGAGACCGCCAGACCGAACCGAACCGATTTTGTCGGTTCGGTCCAGACCGAGACCGATTCGGGTCGGTCCACGGTCCTGAAATATTGGGTTTTCGGTCTTCGGTCCGGTTCGGTCCAAACCCGTCGGGTTTGCGGTCCGGACCGACCGGACCGATTAAAAACTAAAAACGCAGCGTTTACATTACATGTACACAATTAGGGTTACAGACTTACAGTACGAAACAAGCGACATATACGCCGACGGAATACATTGCGATTTGTCGATTTTGGAATTGTGCTTTGCGTCGTCGATGGAATTATCAGCAAAAGTATCGTCCAATGTAAGTTGTCTAACTCCCTAACTTCGTATCTATTGTAGTTTGCAATCTGGATTTGACATTATAATCTGAGAAAGTGGGAGTAATTGAGCAAATAGGGTGGGCTGAAATCCTTTTTATGTTTTCAATCTGTATAGTATGTTTTCAATGAATTGTTTATGAGAATTGTGGAACCATGTTTCTGTGACATTTGAAACGCCTTGCTCTGTTATTTGAAATAGGAACTTTTATGATATTTATCTCATTAATCTTACTCATTTTATTGTTGTCTTCTCAGCAAACTAATAGGGCAGACTTTTGTATTGAACTTGTTTTAACTTTCTGTGTTTTTTGTGATCAACTTTAATCTGCATGTAATTTGCATATGCATGTTTTGTGACGTTTTTATGTCATTTAAGTGCAAATCGATTAATAGACGCAAACCACACCACTGGAATCAACATTATGTTCATAGTCTTTGATTACCTCAAGCTCAGTCTTATTTAGGGTGTTAGACTGTTAGACGTGGTAGTATGCTTTATCAACATATATCTTTTCATTGTCATTATTTCCCTTAGTACATAGTTGACTTCTCTTTACTTGTCCGAATATTAATTGCAAGTGATTTATAATATTTGGCTAGGTGTTTGTGTTATAGCAGTTAAAGGACTCTAATGAAAGAATACGACTTTGCTTTAAGATTCATTTATGTCCCCTGTTTGGGACAGTCTTTGGTCTTCTAGTTTGGATAAACTTATGCTGTTTTCTGAACTTACAAGTTGATGAACTTACAATAACATACTCACTGCTGAAATTTTCAAGTTGATTTTTTTTTCTGAATTTTTTCGTTGCTGAATTTTCTGCTGAACAATTCATGTTTATATATGTATTGTAACATAAATGTTCATTTATATCGTGTAGACGGTTCATGTCGGGAATGGGACCGAAGAAGAAATTTCTCAAAATCATGATTCTCAAAATCCCGAAAGAGTGGATGCAGATGACTCACAAATAAATTCCGAGACGCAATCAGCAACAAGAAAAAGACCGAAAAAAGGAGAGTTTTGGATTTCTTTTGAGGAATACTTAGATGAAAAAAATCGCAAGCGAGCTAAGTGCATTCATTGTGGTACAACATATGCTGCTGACCCTAAGGCGAATGGAACAAAGAATCTTGGAAAACATTTTAAGGAGTGTGATAAGAATCCTTCGAATAAGGGGAAAGGTAAACAAACTCAGCTTGTCTTTGATGATATGGGTGATGGTGTGCAAATGAAAACTTGGACTTTTGATAGTGTTGTTGCAAGAGAGTCTATTGTTATGATGGTGATAAGAGATGAGATGCCATTTAAAAGTGTGGAGAAGGACGGTATGAAGAATGCATTTCAGGTTGTTTGTCCCCAGTTTAAGATGCCATCACGCAGTACTATTCAGCGTGATTGCTTGAAGCTTTACATTACAGAAAGAGAAAAGGTTAAAGAGATTTTCAAGAGTTCTTGTCAACGAGTTTGTTTGACTACAGACATTTGGACGTCATCGAACATGGAAAATTATATTTGTGTCACAGCTCACTTTGTTGACAACGACTGGATTTTACAAAAGAAGGTTATTAACTTTTGTAAAATCGGAAGTCATAGAGGGAGTGATATTGGAAGGATGCTTGAGGATTGCCTTACTTATTGGGACTTGGACAAGAAGCTTCTAACTGTTACTGTGGATAATGCTTCTTCGAATGATGTTGCTTGTAACTATTTATCTCTGATGGCAAAATATAAAGGGTGCATCACAGAGGGCAAGTACTTGCATATGAGATGTATGGCGCACATTGTGAATTTAATTGTGCAGGATGGTATTAAGCAGTGTGGTGAGCATGTTGATAAGCTTCGGGCATTAGTCAAGTATATTAGAGGATCTCCAGCTAGAATAAATGCGTTCAAACTACTAGCTGAGAAATGGAAGGTGGTGTCTCAGAAATCCTTAAAGCTTGATGTATGTACTAGATGGAAGGTGGTGTCTCAAAAAGTGTGGCAAGTATTGGGGCTCTTTCGATAAGATTAACATGATAATGCTTATTCCTACCATTCTTGACCCATATTATAAACTTGCTGGGGTAGTTGGAGCTTTAAGGAAGATTTTTCCTATGGAGAGTGTGGATCATTTGACTTTCCAAGTCAAAACTAGTGCATTTGAGTTATTTGATCGTTATGTGGCATGTTATGCTACTCCTGAGAATCAAGATGTTGTGGGAACCAGTAATCCGCCAAATCAGAATCTTGATGAAAGTTCAAGTTGGATTCAAGAGTTCAATGTCAATGACACAACATATGGTGGAAACTCCGAAGGTGATGACACTTCTGATCGTGCAGAATTTGAGTTGTACTTGCGTGAAAGAAGTGGGGTGAAAGAGACTACTAGTCAAGATCTTTTGAGGTGGTGGAGACAAAATGGGGCCAGATATCCAATATTGTCACGTATGGCACGCGATGTGTTTGCCATTCCTATCACTACAGTACCTTCAGAATCTACATTTAGCACGGGAGGACGCCACCTTACGGACTATAGAAGCCGATTAAAGCCCGCGGTAAATCATTGTATGAATTTTCTAATTGGAATTATCTTATATTTTCATATACTTACTTTTATTGATGTTTAAAGATGGTACAAGCACTTATTTGCACTCAAGATTGGATACAAGCATCAACAAGAACAAAATTGAGTAATGAGAGTGAAGATTCAGATTTAGATGACATGGATAGAAGTAAAAAAATAAATATATTTGTTTAGTAAAATCAAAATATATTTGTTTGGTAAATTATTCTTATCTTGTAATGTTTATTTTGTGAATTGTTGAAGATGAGGGAATATTTTGTACTTGACAAGCTCATGTTTTGAAGTTGCTCGGACTTGGAGAAAGAACGGTAAAGTGAATAATTACTTTATACAGTATTTTATTATTTGTGAACTAGTTTATTTGATTTCTAAGTTCCCATGTATCTATTTTAATTTTTAAATTTACTTTCGATTGAACATGGATTAATGTTGTATAATTTTTGAAATGAATGACAGGTGGTGCACTTCAAATGAAGTTTCACAAAAATTGAGATGAAGATGATTAGAAGAGTTAAAAGATGAACTTGTAGGAGTAGACCATTTTTTGGAGAAAATATGTTGTTTAAGAACTTTTTGTTTATGTTTTAAGTTGAAGATGCACTTGTGTTTTTTATTAAGATTCTTGTATGAAGTGTCGGTCCTTATACGGTCCGGACCGAAACCCGACGGGTCTGGACCGGACCGATGAACATCGGTCCGGGTCGGTCTTCGGTCCGGATATTAAAAAAAAGTCGGTCTTTCGGTCCGGACCGACCCGCCAAAAGTCGGTTCGGTCCGGGTCGGTCCGGACCGATGAGCATCCCTAGGTACTGGTACCAATTTCAGATTTGTTGAATGATCAGACAGAGCAGCCAAATTGCAAGGGATTCACATCGGCACTGGTACTAATCGGGCAAGGAATTCACATCGGCACCGGTACCAATTCACATCGGCAGTGGTACTAATCGGGCAAGGGATTCACTTCGGCACTGGTACCAATTCACAATGGCACTGGTACAAATAGGGCAAGGGATTCTCATCGGCACTGGTACCAATTCACATCGGCACTGGTACCAAATTGCAGTTACACAGGCAAGGGATTCACAAATTGCGGTCTGCAAATCTCAATGATTTTTTAGGAATTTGTGCACGCGGAAACACATGCGGTGGAGAAGTAAATGCTGAGAGAGGGCAGGGACGGCGAGTCAGGGAGCCATTCGGATATCGGATTTTGGCTAAATCGAAAATTTAGGGCTGCGAATCGGATGATAGCGACAATCGGAGGAGAAGTGAACAAGGAAAGATTAGAGTGAAGGATTTGATTAGTATGGTTAGTATGGTTGCGATAATTATATTGCGATAAATCCTAATTTTAATATAATTAACAACGATAATTAACTCAAATCTAACGGCATTTTGACAAATGGATGTGAGGTGGTTCGTAATTAACGGAAAAATTTATACGGGTGGTTATTAGAAAATATTATTTATACGGGTGGTCGTTGTTGAAACACCCTATTATAAGGGTGATTTTTGTTAAAAAACCCTATTTTTTAATACGATTTTTTTTGCCAAAAACGACTGTTCAGCGTTAGAAGCGTACTGGAGAAGTTGGATTTGTCATTTTTACCGCTATTGCTCCAAGTGAGTTGAAACCGAGATTAGGGTTTTGAAGTTAGGGCAAGAATTCTCTATGGAGGTAGACGGAGAAGATTCCCAGCCGGATTCGTCGTTGGTTTTCAGCGTTCGAATCGTTGATATCGACTATTACATGGCGCCTCCTATTCCTGAAATTGACATATGCTACAGCAGCTTTCAAGGTACTTTGTTCAATTACTTCCACTAAACGATCATTTCTATTTACGCTGCACTCAGTATTTTGTGGAAATTTGTCTTTTTTTGATAGATTTGAAATATGATATTTGTAGGCGGAAAGGTGAATGAGGTACCTGTGATCAGGATATTTGGTTCCACGCCTGCTGGAA